>WEIB01001115.1:0-23653 GCA_015476505.1 Urochloa ruziziensis | reverse complement strand
AGAAAGCTCCATGCCTCCAACAAGAGCAAGGTAACAATTCCCTAGCCTCCTCTATGTAGTACAACTGGGCGATTATATATAGCACCTGCCTGCCTGCCTAATCAATCATCAATATAGTATGCACATAGCTTCAAGTTATATAACTTCCCTTACGTCTCCATCGATACATCTTCTGTTCCGATATATATAATGTGTTCCATTGTGGAGAATCACAAATTAACAAAGCAAGATATGGTATGACATAATGCAGCCATTATTGTCAAGGAAACGCTAGTCAAACTTAAATGCAAGAACATGAAAGTATAGGGTTGGGAAGCATGGGAAAAGAGATCGTTCGTGTCCTGAATGGACCTAGCACAACAAGCTTTTCATCTGTGCTAAAAAAAACAACAAGCTTTTCATCTACGAACTGTAGATAGCATTATTCATGTGTGAACTAGAAATGTACCGTTGCATAACGTCACCAGTGGTTCGAGTGGTGCCATCCATCATGGTTCTTGGCTGTCTTCAGTCTCCTATCATCAAAAGTCAGCAGGGATCAGGTCTTCACGCAACAAGAAGAGAGCTTCAAGACGAGATTGGTCTTTGGGAAATATTGCTGCTGAATTGGACCTGTATGCTTGTATACTCCCTCGGTCCCATAAAGAATGTGATTCTGGTACTTGAAAAATAAAATCCCCACAAAGAGTGTGATCATAGGAATTGGATCTCAACTGCCTTCCTAATTAAGTGCTCAAATTTGATTTGCATAAACCAAAACTAATTATTTATGACCAATAAATGAGGGCAAGAGAGTCTTCACACGACCACTAATCTGTATGAAAAAAAAATACTGGAACTACACTTTTTATGGAACGAAGGAAGCATGACACAGATAATGGTAGAGTAGTTGGATAAAATGGGTACGGAATCGCTATAGCGCAAGTTAGCGTGAAATTTCCTTTGCTTCTTCTTTTTCCTTATTGCTATGTACTCCCCTTCACTACTACACAACCGGCCTTTACAGCCGGTTCGGAACCCTTATCACAGCCGGTTTTTGGGAGGCGGATGTGATAAAGCGGCTGTGATAGCTCCCCCCGTCACAGCCGGTTTTCAAAAACCGGCTGTGATAAGAGGGCATCACAAACGGTTTTTGTTAAAAACCGGCTGTGATGTGGAGGCATCACAACCGGATTTTAACTAAAACCGGCTGTGATGGGGAGGCATCACAACCGGTTTTCAACTAAACCGGCTGTGATATGAATTTTGAGATTAAAAAAAATCTAGCATTATTTTTACAGCATAAAACATTCAATGATCCTATTACAATCAGTTCCACACATGGTATGTTTACACTTTCATACAAACATTAGCATTTCAAAAAGCCTATTACAATCAGTTCCATACTTGTGATTACAATTAAAATACTAAACTTATACATTCATCTCGCCATTTTGCTTCCCTTCAAGTCTATGCTTTCATCCTTGGCTCAAATAAAGAACAAAATTATAGTGCTACACAGTAACAAAGAACAAGTGATAAGAAATCAAATCATTTATAATCCTTATCATCTCTATGTGATGAGTTTTGATTGTTTTCAGATGATTAGAAATTAAAAGTCCAGTAAATCAAATCTTTATCATCTTTATGTTAACAAATTCTAATGCAACAACATATTTAACCTGGCACAAGTATATATTTTAGGAAACAACTCCCAATGTATGTTGAAATAGTAGCAGAAATTAGAAGTGTGAACTGCTAAATGATATCAAGCATTTGAACTGTTAGTTCTCAAAAAGCAAAGAGCAAGAACTCTACTCACATGCCAACTATGTTTAGCATTGATTTTTCTAATAAATCTCTGATTGTGTCCATCATCATTGCTCACCTGTGAAACAAGAGACAAGAATTTTGAGCATTCTTGGATTTTTCATAGTATAAGAAACAATCAAAACTCAGCAGGAATGTCATACCTGCTTGTGTAAAATCTGAGCTTCTTTTCCAAGTGCCCAAAGATCTCTTTTAGCCAACATTGCTTGTGTGCTCAATAAAATTCAGACCTCTTGGAATATATAAGATATGAAGGATGTCTGAAAACGTGAAGGCAGCGACATGAATGTTATGATATATCTAGAAAAGCAATAAGCAGTTTGAAGCTTGGAGTTCATACCACCAAACAGACTCCAATTTGACGTATCTTTGTCATCCACGGCAACTAAACTCTACAAAAAATCAGAGTACTATGCACATATACTACCACATCGGAGACGACTTGGATACTGTGCAGGTACGCTATAGCACTCTATCTAGTTACAAAAAATCAGAGTACTATGCAGGTACGCTATAGCACTCTATCTAGTTAGAGATGTACTTGAGTTACTGGCAATCCCTATCATCTACTGCTGAGATCCAAAGATTTACTTAGGATTTTTTTCAGAAACATAAGAAAGCTGCATCTAATATTTGTGAGTGCTAACCATTTGTCTATGCTAGAACAGATTAGTCATGCTTTAGATCCATGTGAGTGTTAACCATGAACCCTACAGAGAGGGGGGGGGGGGAGGCGTACCGTGCCGCCGCCGGTGTTCGTTTCCGCTGCTGGATCCCGTGGACGTGCCGCCGCGGCCGCCGTTGTAGTTCGCGCCCGCCGTCGTCGCCCGTTGTTGCGCCCGCCATGGCGCCGCCGCTGCACCTTGCCCCGCCTCTGCTCCTCGCATCGGTGAGGGGCGAGCGGAGGGGAGAGGGGAGGGGCACCAAGGGAGCGGGGAGGGGCAGAGAGGGGGAGGAGGAAGGGAGGCGGCAGAGAGAGAAGAGGGATGGGGGAGCGGAGGCGAGAGGCGGGGAAGCGGCTGACGGGAGGGAGAGGATAGGGCGGCTGACGGGTCGGACGTGAGGTGGGATAGAGCAGGAGTTAAAAAAAAATTCGGGTCCGGAGGTGGGTTGACCGATCACAACCGGTCCCAAACTAAAAACCGGTTGTGACCTGGGCTTCACTCATCACAACCGGTTTTTATTAAAAAAACCGGTTGTGATGACTACAATCACAACCGGTTTTAACATTTAACGTGGCTATTCATTCAAAAACCGGCTGTGATGAGTTATCACAACCGTTTTTGTTAAAACCGGCTGTGATGAGGCGTTTGTGATAGCGGGTTGCGTAGTAGTGCTTGCACTCCTGAGATCTTAATAAAATGATTCATTCCTGCTAAGCTAGTTCTTTGTTAAACAAGGAGCGCTTAATGACGACCCTGCCTTCTTTTCTTGAGCTTGATGCTGCGTTCTTAACAAAATTAATATATGGTGTTTATCCTTTTCCTCTTCAAAAAGGCACCAGTGCCTTGGTGAATTTTTAGACACATTCTGCTTATTCCAGTCTACGACTTGCGTTGGTTTACATTACTCGAATAAAAAAGATTAGTGAGAAAAATCATGTGATTGATGGAACTGATGTTCCTTCTAGTTATCTTGACATTTATTAATTAATTTCGCTGTTCACTAATTCCAATAGCAAGTATTTTCATTCTTCAGTAGAGTAATGTTTGTTCTAATTGTGATGCTCAAGTATTCAGTCGCATGTACTGATTGAACCCCAACCACGTAAAATATCGCGTACACCTTTGAGCAAAAAGCCATGTCGAGCAAGAATTTAATTGCTGGCTTTCCACATATGTACAAATTCACGATGATGAACAACGTTTGCAGCAATTCATCATGTCTGAGATTTTGAACATTAATCGTACTTTATGGAATTCGAAACTACTCATGCGCGCAGCTGGAGCTCTCTGTCTGTATCGTCTCTCACTCATGGCGGAGGCAGTCTCCTCCGGCCGGCGTGTTTTTGCAGCAGCGGCGGCGTGCGCTTGCTTGCGCTTTGTCGTCCCTGGCTGCATCAGCTCAAGTGCTCGGCTGTTCCATTGCTCCCCTCGGCTCTAACGGAGGAAAGTCTGTGGGCGCGAGCACCTCGCCGGAGAATGGAAGGTTGCGTTTGGCGACTCCGGCATGGCAAGCGGCGGAGCCGGACAGAGGGAAGACGACTCCAGTGAAACCAGGGGGCTATTTGGAAATTTAGGGGCTTAGATGAAAATAATCGGATGGGTATCACGAGTGAAAGCTTTGCCTGGCTTCTATTGGCGCTGACAGTGGCTATGGCCATAGCTGTCGCTCACCCTGTTGGGGGCACAGTCGAGGTCACATCCCTTTGGTTTCGTCGGGCGAAAGCATAGTCCGCTCTCTGAATGAACGGACAACGACAATGTCTCATGCGTCGTGTGCTTGTTGGAGATGTTGTCTTGCAAAACCCTCCGCTCAACACCTCGGTGATGGAACATTTAGGATCAATAGCAGTAGATTAATCTCGGGTACAACTTGATAATAGGGTTAAAACATAAGCATGCATGAACTATTACTAGACCGGGAAGGACTAGACCTAAAAGGGAGAGTAGAGGGGCGCAAACCATTTGTGGTGGCGACGGGGTCGACGGCGGCCATGGCGGCGGTGGCGGTCGCTGGGGCGGCCGCGGGTTGAGGAGGCGCTGGCGGCGCGGTCGGCCTCCAGTTGAGGTCGGGGCGGTGGCAGCAAGTCCTCCAGATCCACCCGGAAGTCGCCGGCGGCGGTGGTGCGGCTTCCCGTTGCTCCAGTGCCCCTCGATCGGTAGGGAGTGTTGGGGTGGTGGCTGGCGACGCAGTGAACCTCGTGTCACGTGCCCTAGCCCCCACCCCTTTCTTCATAGCACTGTACAACGGGGGCCCACCAACCAATGCTAGGTTGGGCTCCCCCGATCAGGGTGCGTGGACCGAGCCCATCGCGGCCTTTGGGCCGTGGTGGTGGAGATCGACCTAACAATCTCCCCCTCGATCTCACCGTATGTTTTCTTACCTTAAGCTCTTCGCCTGACATCCACTTCATAACAAAAAAGCACATTGAGCATGAGTCATCAAAATTGTCATTTCAATTAGATTAATCAGCCACAACAAACTTCTCCATTACAAAGGATCATAACTTGGGCCATTATCCAGTGATCATAAGGCTTTCCTTTAAACCCATACCGGTAATGTGTTCTCTAAACATACTGGGTGGTAAGCCTTTATTGAGCGGATCCGCTAGCATATTTTTCGTACTTATATGCTCCAGACTTATGGTGTGATCCTGGATTTTATCTTTCACAACATATAACTTTATCTCTGTTGGTTTGGTAGCATTACTCGACTTGTTGTTGTGAGCGTAAAATACTGCGGGCTCATTATCGCAGTACATTTTAAGTGGTCTATTAATACAATCTACCACTTTCAAGTCGGGTATAAATTTCTTTAGCCACTTGGCCTGCAACGTTGCCTCATAGCAAGCTATAAACTCTGCATACATCGTAGATGATGCAACCAGAGTTTGTTTAGAGCTTCTCCACGAAATAGCTCCCCTTGCGAGAGTGAATACATAACCTGACGTGGACTTTTTATCATCCTTGTCTCCCGCAAAATCTGCATCTGAATATCCTCTTATCTCTAGAGAATCAGATCTTCTATATATTAGCATGAGGTCTTTTGTGCTTGCACATACCGCAAAGCTTTCTTTGCCATTTTCCAGTGCTCTATGCCTGGGTTATCTTGATATCTACCGAGTACTCCGGTGATATATGCTAAATCAGGACGAGTGCACACTTGTGCATACTGTAAGCTACCAACTGCTGAAGCATATGGAACTATTTTCATTTGATCGATCTCATATTGGTTCCTGGGGCGTTGGAAATCCCCAAACGTATCGCCCTTCACTATCGGTGCAGGTGTGGCTTTACTCGCATGCATATTATATTTCTTTAGGATCTTCTCCAAATATGTCTTTTGCGATAGTCCTAAAACCTCGTTTCTTCTATCTCGGTGAATTTCAATGCCTAAAACATATGAAGCCTCACCAAGATCTTTCATATCAAAATTAGAGGACAAAAACATTTTTGTTTCTTGCAACATTCTTGTATCATTGTTAGCAAGCAGAATATCATCCACATATAGGATTAGGAAAATGTATTTTCCATTCTTAAACTTTGCATAGATGTAATTGTCCTCTATATTTGCCTTAAACCCAAATTTCTTAATTGTCTCATCAAACTTCAAGTACCACTGTCTAGAAGCTTGTTTTAATCCATAAATGGATTTTCTTAGGCGGCATCCCATATTTTCTTTGCCTTCCACAACAAAACCTTTAGGTTGAGTCATGTAGATGTTTTCAAACAGATCCCCGTTTAAGAACGCTGTCTTTACATTCATCTGATGTAATTCTAAATCATAGTGTGCCACTAATGCCATTATGATTCTAAAGGCATCTTTACACGAGACTGGAGAAAACGTCTCATTGTAATCTATTCCTTCTCTTTGTGGGAACCCTTTGGCCACGAGTCGCGCTTTATATCTTTCAATATTCTCTTTGGAGTCACATTTTGTTTTGTAGACCCATTTGCAGCCTACTGATTTGGCTCCTTTAGCAATTACTTCTAAGTCCCAAACTCTGTTGGCACTCATTGATTTCATTTCTTCTTGTATGGCTTCAAGACATTTTTCAGACTGAGCGCTTCTCATAGCCTCTTCAAATGTGACAGGATCACCCCCCATTTGAAATAATTCTAAGTTGCCAATTTCATAGCAATCAGGAATGGCTAAGCGTCTCACTCTTGTAGACCTTCTCAGTCCTCCTCCAGCTGGATCAGCAGCTGGCTCAACAACCGGTACTTCAGGAACCACAGGCTGTTGAGGTTCTGTTTCTTGAGCAACAACTGGTTCAACATCTTGTGCCACAATTGGTTCAACTTGAGGAATAGGTTCCACGTTCTCATTCATTGCTGGCACTACAGGAGTAGGAGCTTGTACCGGAGTCACAGTGGCTTCCACTGTTGGAATTGACATAGGAAACTCGAAAAAAGGTTCTTAAATCATTGGGCAAGGTGCACAAACCCGCTTCTCCTCAAGATCTATCTCCCGAGTAGCCATGCTCCCCCTGATCATTTCATTCTCCAAAAAAACTGCATGTCTCGTTTCTACAAACTTTGTGTGTCTGTTAGGACAATAGAAACAGTAACCTTTTGTCTTTTCAGTATAGCCAATGAAATAGCAACTGACTGTCTTGGGATCTAGCTTCCCAATATTTGGGTTAAAAATCTTAGCCTCAGCGGGGCAGCCCCATACACGCATATATCTGAGAGAGGGTTCTCTACCCGTCCACAGTTCATAAGGTGTTGTAGGAACTTCTTTGTTAGGCACTTTGCTTAGGATGTGAATGGCAGTCTTCAGAGCCTCCATCCACAAATTAACTGGTAAAGTGGAATAGCTTATCATACTTCTAACCATATCCATCAAGGTACGGTTTCTCCTTTCAGCTACTCCATTTTGCTGTGGGTCACCCGGTGCACTGTACTGGGCAACTATGCCATTTTCCTGAAGGTACCTTGCAAAAGGTCCTGGAATTTGGCCATACAGGGTGTGTCGACCGTAGTACTCCCCCCCCCCCCACACGGTCTGATCTTACTAATTTTATTTTCTTATTAAGCTGATTCTCAACCTCAGCTTTAAATATCTTAAATTTATCCAAAGCTTCTGACTTTTGTTTTATTGGATAAATATAACCATAATGAGAGTAATCGTCTGTGAATGTGATGAACGAGTCAAAACCATCCACTGATGCAACGGGAAACGGACCACAAATGTCTGTGTGTATTATGTCTAAGGTTCCCGTGCTTCGTTTTGCTACTTTGTTTACTTGATTAACGTATTTGCCTTTGATGCAATCAATACATTGTTCTAAGTCTGAAAATTGTAGCGGTGGAAGAATTGATCCTTTAATTAAACGTTACATTCTCCCCCTCGAAATGTGGCCTAAACGACAGTGCCATAATTTCGATGAAACGTCATCAATTCTTTTCCGCTTTTTGGTTACTTTTGTAGACGAGGATACATTTTCAATCTCATGCACAATCTTAGTACTTGCATACACATCTTCACATGCATACAAATCATCATAAGTAGATAACTTATAAAGTTTGTCTTGTCGGAAGGCAAGACCCACACAAACTTTATTCAACATGATTAAGCATCGTTCGCTATCGAATAAACACTTAAAACCATCGTCTGATAAACATGAAACTGAAATTAAATTCCTGCTCAAAGAGGGAACATAAAGGACGTCGTGCAGCTGAAGCGTGAAGCCGTCTTTCAACTTGATGGGGAGTTCTCCTATCGCCTCCACTTCAGCTTCAACGCCGTTTGCAACTTTAACTCCTCTTTCTCCTCTTTGCAGCATCCGGCTCATACTTAATCCCTGCATAGAATTAGCAACGTGAGTAGTTGCACCTGAATCAATCCACCAAGTAGATTTATCATAACTTAAAAACAGAGATTCATCTAAAAAGTAATAAAATCCTCACCCTTCTTCCACATCATTTCAAGCCATTCAGGACACTTGTTCTGCCAGTGTCCTGCCTTACCACAATGCAGGCACTCATTTTTGCCAACTTCTTTCTTGTCTTGTGGCTTGTTTGAGCGACCAAACTGCACTGTTGCCTTACCCTTGTCTTTGTTGGGAGCATTTGAAGGACCACTCTCCCACTGGTTCTTGGCTTTAAAGTTCTTGTTAGGGAAGTTCTTTTTCTTCTGCTGATGGTGCACATAGTTTATCTGTCCACCATTCTGTGCAATCATCCTGTCCTCATCTTGGACACAGCATGCTATGAGCTTCTGCAGATCCCATTTTTCCTCTAAGGAATTGTAAGTGATCTCTAAGTTGGAGAATGCGGGTGGAAGTGAGCGAAAAACTGTATGGACAAGAAAATCATCTGGCAGCTTCATGTCCAAACCAGCTAACTTCCCATGTAGGTTGCTCAACTTCAAGATGTGCTCTCTCACACCTCCACCTGTATACTTTGAGTTCAGAAACTGATCAATCAGCGTCCTGGCATAAGTCTTGGACGACCCAGTGAACTGAGTCTGCACTAGTGCCATATAATCAGGTGCAGTGAGAGCAACACCCTCTGCATTCTTTTCTGGGATAGAATTCCTTATGGCCTCTGCCATCTTTGTCCGCATAATCAGCAGACACTTCTTGTTTGAGATATCCCATTTTCTCTTCTCGAGATCATAATTTGCTCTAATGGGCGCGTGGTCACGCTCTCGTGCCACGAATGCCTCATCAGACTCATTTTGTGCAAGCACCGGTGCCTCAGGGAGTACCAGATATGGGTAGTTCATGGCGGTGTCAATGTCTGTCATCACCACTGCCAGGTTGAACTACGTGCGCCATTCTCCATAGTTGCTTCCAACCAGCATAGGGATACCAGCAACGTAGCTCATAGCATTTGGGCCTGAAATTTAGACATAAAAATGGTGAGAACAATAATAAAATTAAATATTGTATGTATTAATTTAACTTTGGTCAAAATCAACACATACAATATGCTTTCTACATGAATTCTGTATCAACTTTGGGCAGAAAATAGAATAAATGCATAATAACTTGAACAAGAATATTTATAATATTGTAATTATCAGCTTTGGCCAGAAAATAACAATATCATAAAACTGAATATAAATAATTTCTTCTTCTCTAATTAAATATCCCTTTGGTTCAATTTAACTACAGAATAAATTACGCAGCGGAAAAATATCAAATATCATGAGAAAAATTTAATTTTCAGAAACATTCTACTCTCTGTAAAAATAATTACTATGTGCAAAAATTTAAACAGAGATATTTACTTGAAAACATGCAAATTAACACAAAAAACAACCAAATATAGCTTCTGAAAATAAATAAACTTAATTGAATAAAGGTACTATGCGCAGCAAAAGATTTCGGCCCGCGAAATAAAACGGCCCAGCGGCCCACGCGCGCGCGCACCGCGCCTTAGCGCGTTTTGGCCCAGCAGCGGCCCAGCCGCTCGCTTGGCGGCACAAGTCTGCTTTTGCCCCCCTGACTGTCGTTTGCGCGCAGAAAACGTCCTTGGCGGCCCAGCCCAGCCGCACTTTCGCGGCCCGGCTCGCTCGCGCTCCGGCCGCGTGGGCTTTAGCCCAGCAACCAACGGCTGGGCCGCCGAAGCGGCCCACGCCCTCTTCCCTCACGGGCCGCTTCTGGCCCGAAACACCGCCCGGCTGTTCTCAGCTGTCGGATCTGAATCGACGACTCTCCGTCGTTTTCGCCTGTATAAAAACGGCGACGCCGGCCGGGGAACCCTAACCCTAGGTTAGTTTCCTTTCTCCCCCCCCCCCCCCCCCCCCCCCCCGCGTTCTCCGCCTGCTCCTGCGGCGGCGGGATCTCCATGGCCGGCGGCTCGCCGGTGATGGCAAGGACGAGCGCGCCACCGGCCATGGCCATGGCGCTCCGCCTCTCTACCCTTCCCCTGTCTTCTCTTCTCCACTCCCCCTAGACCCGAGCCAAAACTCAAGATCCAGAGAGTGAGGCAGAGAGTGAGGCGACCCTTGGCCGGCCATGCCCGGCGTCTTGCCGGTGCACGGCAAGGCGAGCACCGCCGGCCCAAGGGCGAGCACCGCCGGCCCAAGGCCGCGGCGCATCTCCTTCCCCCTTCGTGGCGCCGTGGCGGAGCCTCTCGCCGACGCGCGCGTTCCCCGCAAGGGCGAGCGCGCCGCCGTCGAGCGGTTCCGCTCCGGTGTCCTGCCCGCGCGACGGCGGTGCTGGCCGGCGGTGGAGAAGACCAAGGTAGGTCCTCCCCCACACCGAGCCTCCTTGCTTTTCTTTAGATCTAGGGTTAGGGTTAGAGTTTTTCTCTGTTTTGCATGATTTGGATCCGAGATCCATTTTTCCTTTTCGATTTTCATCGATTTTTTTTCTTTTTCTTTGGATTTAACCGAAAAAAACTTCGATTTTCTCTTCTTTCCCCTCTGTCACAACTAATAGCGGGTATTTACTTTTCTTTTTCGAGTGCTAACTATCCCGAAAAACTAATCTACTACTAGATTAGGCGACTGATACCATTGATAGAACATTTAGGATCAATAGCAGTAGATTAATCTCGGGTACAACTTGATAATAGGGTTAAAACATAAGCATGCATGAACTATTACTAGACCGGGAAGGACTAGACCTAAAAGGGAGAGTAGAGGGGTGCAGACCATTTGTGGTGGCGACCGGGTCGAACGCGGCCATGGCGGCGGTGGCGGTCGTTGGGGTGGCCGCGGGTTGAGGAGGCGCTGGCGGCACGGTCGGCCTCCGGTTGAGGTCGGGGGGTGGCAGCGAGTCCTCCGGATCCACCCGGAAGTCGCCGGCGGCGGTGGTGCGGCTTCCCGTTGCTCCAGTGCCCCTCGATCGGTAGGGAGTGTTGGGGTGGTGGCTGGCGACGCAGTGAACCTCGTGTCACGTGCCCTAGCCCCCACCCCTTTCTTTATAGCACTGTACAACAGAGGCCCACCAACCAATGCTAGGTTGGGCTCCTCCGATCAGGGTGCGTGGACCGAGCCTATCACGGCCTTTGGGCCGTGGTGGTGGAGATCGACCTAACACTCGGTGGACCTGCTGGTTAGGCATGGTTGGTCAGTAGCCAAGTTCTGGACGGACGGTGTGGGGGTGGGCACCTACACCTGCGCTGGCTCCTGCCTCCCCGTGGCCTCTTGTTAGCTTTTCACGGGTGAAAGCCTTGACGTTTATGGTCGGACGATGACGGCGTTAGTAGTGTCGCTTCCTCCCTTGAGGCTTCGTCTTAGTAGCTTTACCGGATGTTGTGTTGCCCCATCGTTTCGCAGTTGTCTAGGTCACTGTTGTCTGGAGGAAGCGTTGCCGCCCCTCTCCTCTCTGATGAGCTTCCCAGGTGCTTGACCTTTAGGGTCGGACGATGATGGTGCTAGTTGTGCCGTCCCCTCCTTTGAGACATTGTCTTGGAAGCTTTACCGATGTTTTCGAGGTTCGTTGCATAGCGCCGGTCCTTGCGGTGGTCGTCGTCTCCTCTTCAGCACGTGTCTCTATGCTTTTGATTCATCCACTTCGTCATGGTGATCGAATTGGGTTAGGAAGTGTTACATGTCAATAGAATAATTGAAGTATCGTGACCAATCATGTACATATATATAACAAGAAGTGGGATTGGTTTTCTTGTCTATATATAACCAGTCGCCACAGTAACCAAGTGTCTAAGTGTTCTTGTAACATATGCTGGTGTTAGGGTTGCCTCATCAAAGTTGCTGGGTATGCATGGAGGGTGGAAGGAAATTAAATGCATGTCACAATGCAAATAACTATATGGGAATGGGAAGCATCGGGGAATAGAATGCATGTTGCCCATACAGCAGCGGGACGGGAAGAAGCACACCCAATTTAGTAGTCCTTTACTCCTTCTAGAGCTGGCGGACACGTCGGCCTGTCGAGGTTGAATCACCAAGAGAACGTCGTTGAGATTTTGCTCGACGATGTCCATGGAACGTCGCCAGAATGACATGGTGATTCGCTGGTTGAAGTATGAAGTCTTGTTAGTTCTTGTGTAGAACCGGAAGACCCATCATCAATTTCAGTTGAAGTTAGCAACTGTTATCATCAGTTTTTTTTTTAACGAATCGCACAAGATAGTGCGTGTTTCATTGATATAGCAGAAAAAATACAAGACTACAACCATGGAAGGCTATAGGCAGGAAACAGAAAAGAAACAGAAAAATAAAAGTTCGGACCGGTTGGATTGGGACATCAACACAGTCGGACCATACCACTGTACAACGGAGGCAAAAAGCGCAACTTAAACGCGACGGCCATCAACCATCATGTAGCAAGGTAGTCGCCATCTAGAGCCCGACCTCGTGCCAATAGGAAGACTAGAAAAACGGACGGAACCGCACCGAGTAGACACCGCCATGCGGGATCTATCGCCGAAGTGCCGCTGCAACATCGTATACCATCCGGCAGAGTGAAAACCACCAGAGTGTAACCTCTCGCAGGCTGCCTCGCAGTCACCACCACGAAACACAACGCGTGGGGGCCTCGCCACGCCCGCCGTTGGACTCCTCCTCGTCGCCTCGAAAACACCACATGCGGGGGCCTCGCCACATCCGCCACTCTACGCCACGAATCTGTTTATTAAGGCACCATCAGGAGTGTTGCCCCATCACCCACCATCCCCATCCTGCATCAGAGCCACCTCCACATGTCAACATCGTCTCGTTGCTTCCCCCGCGCACAAGGTCACCGCCGCGACGTCGGAAAGCCAAGTTGTCGCCTGCGCCATCTAACGACGATGAACCATACCAGAATTGTTGAGCAAAGCTAAGCAACCCGCCACAGTTCGCTGCAAGCCTAGTCGTCGCACGATGTCGTTGCTGCAAGCGCCGTCTTCTGACGTTGTCCCACACCGGACTGATAGTTGCCAAGCAATACCAGCCACCGCGATCCGCTGCAAGCAGCCCAAACGAACATCCATGCGGCAACCTCTAGCCGCCACCATAGCTTTGGTAACCTTCACGTGAGTTTGTCAACACCCTTCTTTCTTGCCATCTACACCAGACCGCATTGCCGCACCGCATCAGCCACCGGCACTGCCGTAGGAGATAGGCCTCTAGTAGCGACGCCTCCAAGGAGGTGACGACGCAGTAGCGCTGCCGTCGCTTGTCCAGAGTGGACAGGGTTTTCACCCAGAGAACCCCGTGTAGTCAGGATGAGCTCCACGACAACGCCCTAACGGGGAGAATGACGCCCACAGGCGCCGTCGTCATCGCCACCAGCAGGTCACTGGTGAAGGCTTGCACCTGGAGAATCCCATCCAAAACCGCACGTTCCCAAAATCGGCAGTCGAGGCGCAGCCATGGCAGTAGCGATGCTACTCCGCCGCCGTGTCTCCTCGTGCCGTCGCTTCGCCATTGCGCTCCACCTCCGCAACCTCCTCCCACCACCGCGTGCGTCGTCGCGCAACCTTGTCTGACCGGTGGCCCTGCTCCACTCCGCCTCCACCCCCAGCAGCCGCTGCTTGGCTGCTGGGCAAGGCCCGTAGGGGCCCACGCAGCCGGCGGCCTAGGCCGCCGCCCGCCGCCCCAAGGCCGGGTGGAAGCCGCGTCGCCAGGGGGAGGCTGCTCCGCCGGCCGCCTAAGGTCGCGCCGTCGAGGGGAGAAGCCGCGCCGCCTGGGAAGGCTGCTCCGCCGGCCGCCACTGAGGGAAGCCGCGCTGCCGAGGGGAGGCCGCATCGCCGGCCACCGACCCTAGGCGCGCTGCCGGCCGAGATTTGGGAAGGCCGCGCCGCCGTCCCAGATCCGGCCGTCACGTCGCGGCCGTAGCAGGCCCCGCCCCTCCTTGCTGCCGGAGCATCTTCAGCTGCGGTGGCACCTCCGTCCGGCCGGCGTGGCGTGGATCCGCCGAAGCACCGCCGCCATGCGCTGTCCCCGCCCAGATCCGACGCCCGGAGCCCCATAGTACGACGAGAGGCCCCGCCGTCGCCATCCTAGGGACCCGCATGGGCTTCCGGCCGGTCCCTCCAGCGACGGCGAGGAGAAGGGGCGGGTGGTGGTGGGGCGGCGGCGGCCGGGTTGGTTCGCCACCCGTGTCGCCCGGGCGGGTGGGCGACGCGGGGGCGGGATGCGCCATCAGTTGGTGAAAATACAAGAGGCAACTGGCACCAGCGGCGCTGTGATTCCTGATTGCAAAATTAGCAGGGAATAGAGCCTGTTTGTTCGTTCAGCTTTGGAATTCCATTCGCATGGGCGTTTCGCTTATGTCAATTACGGTCACAGTCATAATTTTACACATAAGAAACTTAGTTGCATTATACCAGGAACCACTAAGTAATGTATTAACAAATTTTTCTTGCCACAAAATCCGCTTTGCAATGACTTTCCATATATCGGCTGGAGGACCCAGTTTTCTTCACTTATTTTTCAGCTACTCTGAATCAATTATAATCTATTGTTGTACTCAGTACTGGGGTGGCCATCAATCCCTGAGAAAGCTTGCTATTGGGATCAAGGATATATATATATATATATATATATATACACGTAACAGTTACATACCCGAGCCTACCGTGTTCTTAATTTGTATGCATGGAGCGGAAGCAAATGCATGTCGTAACGGCTATATGGGATTGGGAAGCATCACGGAGTAGAATGCTGACCTGCAAAACAGCTTTGCCCCTCTATCCCCGGTTTTGTGTTTGGCTGTACAGAATCCATCGAGCATGTCTTAGGAGCTGTGAACAGAGATGTATCTAAGTACAAAGTGCTGATGATTGTCTTCGATCTACTTTTTGAACAAGAAACCACATAAGGCCTTGTTTGGTTTGAGTCGGATTGAAGTGGATTGGGTGGTACTGAGACGTATCACTACTACACAAACCACTTTCACAAACGGGCTATCACAACCGGTTTTGAGAAAACCGGTTGTGATAGAGCTATCACAACCGGTTTTTAAAAAACCGGTTGTGATGTCGCCTATCACAGCCGGTTTTTCTCAAAAACCGGTTGTGATAGTCGGCCGGCATATCACAACCGGTTTTTCTTACAAACCGGTTGTGATGCTCACCATCACAACCGGTTTTTGAAAACCGGTTGTGATGGTGAGCATCACAACCGGTTTCTTTACTAACACATTTTTGGAGGGCAAATTTGAAAATTCAAATTTTGTAAACGACCTCGGATGAACTTTTGACCAAAACGAAAGTTGTAGATCTTGAAAAGTTATGAAACATTGTAGTTCACCATTTTTTTATTTGAAGTCATCTTGTCAACCGAATCTAAGTTTGAAATTTTCAAATTTGAAAATTTAAATTTTGTAAACGACCTCGGATGAACTTTTGACCAAAACGAAAGTTGTAGATCTTGAAAAGTTATGAAATATTGTAGTTCACCATTTTTTTATTTGAAGTCATCTTGTCAACCGAATCTAAGTTTGAATTTTTCAAATTTGAAAATTCAAATTTTGTAAACGACCTCGGATGAACTTTTGACCAAAACGAAAGTTGTAGATCTTGAAAAGTTATGAAACATTGTAGTTCACCACTTTTTTATTTGAAGTCATTTAGAGCCTCAAATAAGCAATTTACACTCAGAAAACATTAATATGAGGGGAATCAAAATGGTATATAGACACAAACACACTAGTGGTGCAGTGGTAGAGGAGGCTATGCACGAACGTGAGGTCGCGGGTTCAAATCCCGCCGACCGCGTAGCACGCGATTTTTCAGTTTAGACGGTGGGTGGTGGCTGATGGGGTCCATCCCCAAATAAATAAAATGTTTTGCTATTTTATTTTGGTTTATTTTCGGTTTAGATGAAAACCGGCTGTGATGGGGTCATCACAGCCGGTTTTTGAAAACCGGCTGTGATAGGGGGGACTATCACAGCCGCTTTATCTCATCCGCCCCCCAAAACCGGCTGTGATGGGGTTCCGAACCGGCTGTGATGACCTTTTCTGTAGTAGTGTATTAAATCCACAATAAATCAAAATATCATTCAATATACCCCAACATCCAATACCACTGAAACATGTATTAACCGAACAAGACCTAACTCTGTAATGATGACTGTGCTATTGACAAGAAACTGCATGTCCCCAGTTCACACTCTTCTGCGCCTGGCAGCTGAATGATGTCGAAGATCATCTCGTTGAGAACCTGATCTGCAACCTGGCGCTGTCGGACTGCCTTGGCATTTCGCTGCACGAAATATATGATGATATCTCGTTCCCGAGTTGAGCCAAAAGACCAGCATCAATTTCAGTGAAGTTATCAGCTTTCATCAACAGTAGGTGCCAAACAAGATGCAACTCGGCTGCTGTGATTCCGCCGGGTACAGACTCAGCCCTAGGAACATAAAGCTTATTTATTCTGTTATTATGAGAATAGTCACATTCGTTACAACTACAAGACAACAAACACTCCCTCTGCGGCTAATGAAGAGCGGCAATGTATATGGCCCACCTTTTGCTTCTGCAACCATGGATTGAAAATCCATCACCTAATCGATTGTTTTTTTTTTTGGAAAAGAATCAGCTAATCGATTGATGGTATATATATAAAACGAACACATGCATCAAGGACGCGCATTTGGTAAGTCGCGCGTGAGATCCGCCCCCTCTTTCTCGCGTTGACGTGGTGCTGACGTTAGCATGATGTCAGCACCACGTCAGCCTTCTTCCTCCTCCCGCCTCCTGCCTCTCCCCACCTCCCGCCGCCGCCGGCCTCCACCCGCGCGACCTCGCCGCTGCCCGTGCCGGCCACCGGCCGCCCCCGTCGCCGGTCGTCGTCCCTCCATTCGCCGGCGCCTCTCCGGCGCCCACCACCCCCGACGCCGGCGCCACTCCAACACCCTTCGCCCCTACCGCCGGCGCCGCCCACCGGGGATCCTCCACCACCCGGCCGGCGGCACCATCGCCGGCCGCCGCCAAGCCGGGCATTCCTCTAAATCCGGTGGCGGCCATGGCCCCTGGCAACCCTAATCCATAAATCCGCCCCCTCCAGCGCCGTCCGCGGCCGGCGGCGACCTCACCGCCGGCCTCCCGCCCACCAACCGCCGCTCGCCCCGGTGACGTCAGCAGTGACGTCATGCTGACGTCATCTTCCACCTCCACCAGCACAAATCTCAATGCCACATCCAACGGTGGGAACTGGGGGCTGATTTCAGGTGGCGATTGCCACATCATTTTCGCATGCAGCAACTTGCACCTGTGAATATCCTGCTCCAGAAACAAATGTGTACATGCACGTCTGCAGTTTCCGTGGAGATCAGAATTAATCAAGTCGGAGGAGGAAGCATATATAGCGACATTGCGCCTTTCAGAAGACTAGGAAGCAAGGGGTATTAAGGTCCACTCTTAGGCGGTTTATCCAGACAAGATTGTGTTCGATGTTCGTAGAGCACATCAAGCAGCGATTGGCACCAAGTCAAAAGGGGAGCACACATGTTCTCGAAAGAAGAAGGGATGGGTGCATTGAACTATAGTTGTTGACAGGTCTGGTTGTTTGTTGTACAGGTGTGGTTTATGTTAATTTATATATCTTTCTTTTGCTCCTAGTGTCCCGGCAGATATGGTAAGTAGAAGTAGCAGAAACTTACTTTCCACACTGATCACAGATTCAACACAAGCAACTACTGCACAAATTTATGATTCATTTGTGTTTCTAATCCCTTTCACTTGCATTGGTATGCTTTTTTTAATATCCTTTTCACTTTTTTGCATTAGCTCTTATTTCGTGTGCAATTTTCACTACTGGAAACCGAAATACTCCTGTGTGTATCGATATTTTTTTGACGGGCACGCTGAGGACTCACAGGAAATTTCTCCCCCCAGCCGGTCCCGAAATTTTCGTCCATTCGGATTTTATCCCCCTCAAGTCCGCTGCTAGTCTGCTACTAGCCCCCTTGTCTCCCTCCGTGCCCGAGCTCTCTCTTCCGTCTTCCCCAACCTGGTACTCTCATCCAGATCCAGCCTCCCATGGCACAAGGCGATTGCCTCGACGAGAGGGCAAGGGGGCCTCGCTCTTCTTCTTCCCCTCGCACCCCCAGTCTGCCACTCGCGGAGGCCTCGTCACCACCGCCCGCCGAAGACGCCCCATGCCGCCGGCAGCTGACGAGGCCCCATGTCGCCGGCCGATGAAGAGTCCCCAAGCCGCCACACACTGAAGGTAAATGGATGCTTAGTGCCCTCCCTCGAACCCTCTCTTTCCTTGCTATCTGGATCTGATGGACCCTCCCTTTCCTTGCTACTATGTGGATCTGACGGATTGTGTGATGGTCATTACCGACTTTGTCCCCTCCGCCAATTTTCCCAGGCCACCATCCTTTGCTGATCCGGTGCTTCGATTCAAAGCCTACATCCTCGTTGATGAATTGTTGAAGTATCTAACCACGAAGTTCACCAACTGAAAACAAGGTATGGAGTTTCTTCCTCTACCATGCAGTTCGCACAACCAACACTTGCATTTGCGTATGTTTGTTGGAAAATTTCGTAGATCTGGTAAGCTCTTATGTCTTTTGGAAAATTTCGTAGATCTGGACAAATACTTACATATGATTGTTGGAAAATTTCTTAGATAACTCTTCTCACATATACCTTTTTATTATGTTTGCAGGCTGAGCATGTAGTGTAGAAATGTGGATCTGAGATGGTGTCCCCGTGATTTTCACATATCTCAAATTGTAGGTACAGATCCTTGCTCCCTTTATAGTGGACAAATTATTTAGTCATGGATGTGAATTGGTGTTTGTTCTTTGTAGGACTAGCACATGCACATAACACTACAACTTTTATTAGCTGACCAAGCAATTGTGAGTACTCCACTATCCATCTATTTTGCAAGTTCTCCATGTCTGCATTAGCACAAGTAGAATTAACTAGCAGGTTGCAATGGGCTAATTTGCCCAGTTGACCTTTTTAGTTAGTTAACTAAATTAAAACATTCAGAACATCCTCTTGCATATTAAGACTGAAGTATCAATTTTCTGCTGCAACGAGATGAGTGACAGTGACACTGTCTTGCGTATCAGTTCTCAGAAAACCTGCTCTAAGATTTGCTCCATAAATATTCGGACTTCAGTTTATCATGGCTGTTTCTCCTCTCAAATTATAGGCTACTGGTACATCACGTGTTGGTGTGGAATGGACTATTGGCAACACTGCTGTCCACAACAGCGAGGCTCTTGACATTGCAAACAAGATGGCAGTGGAAACCAACAAGTACAAGAGTGAAGCTATTTATCTTTGTTGAGGCGCCAGTCACTTAGAAATAGAATGACAGTTGGTAGTTTATCATTTGATTGGTGATTTTGTGGAAGGGATGTAACTAGCACAGATCCGGACATCTTTGGATGAATGCTATATTTAATACTGAATTGGTGTCATTTGGTTGACTTGAGACTGTCAGTTGAACCATATGTGTGATGTGTTTTATGAATTAAGCTGCAATAAGCCAGCACCTACAGGAAAATTAAATCCTCTGCCGGTTGGGGCTCATTTCCCTGTGGGTTTGTTGTGACAGGGTTATAAAAATCTAAATCTGGTGAACGCCAATATCTTTGTCGGTGACAAACCGACAGGAAAATTTTGAAACCGACAGAGAAATGTAAAACCGACAGGCAAATTTTATTTTCCCTGTCGTTCTATCCCTGTCGAACATTTCCGTGTCGGTTGGTTTCCTATTTCCCTGTTGGTTTCTGATTTTTCCTGTCGGTTTTTACTATTTCCCTGACGGTTAAAGAACCGTCAGGGAAATTCCCGTTTCCAGTAGTGTTTGGTGACATGTGGCTATTAGTAAATGGCAATAACTCGTCCAGTATTAGCTACAATTAAATATGATGCCCTTCGGCACAACAAGTTACCATTTACCAACCATTCGAGTGCCATATAAGAGGCTGAATCAGTTGTGCAAACTCTTGGGTAGCCATATTATTCCTTTAATAAGGAAGCTAGCTAGTTTGATCAAGGATGATAATAATGCAACCAAACCTATTGCGGCATTGCTATATCTCTGTGTTTGGGTTGGTTTAGAAGTGCAACATCGGGCTGCAGGAGAAAATATTAGTTGAGACAGGCATGTGTACGTACAACATGCATGGGATTGGGAAGCATCGCGGAATAGAATGAGACCTTCTTTTTTAGATAGAATCCTCAATGAGTGGAAAGGACTCCCAGACTTGCTCCGCAGTACGAGCCCCATACAGAGCCGCGCCCTTGTGATATGATAAGAAGAAAAGGGGCCAGGCCACCCTCTTTTCCGCACCAAGCCTTCTTGTAAAATCGGGTGTATAGCTCAGTTGGTAGAGCATTGGGCTTTTAACCTAATGGTCGCAGGTTCAAGTCCTGCTATACCCAAAAAAAACCACTCTTGTATTCGTAAGGATGCATAGTAGCCTTCAAAGAGCACTCTTTGGCCTTGAGACTCGCCCCTTTCTCATCAACATCTCGACTTCGCTCGTTGTTTTAGGTAAGTATAAAGGAGATCAGACTGGCTCGGTCATTGATAGGCCGGCCTTCTCCTTATTCATTGGATAGGGCGCGGGGGAAAGTCAAGTCAAGCACTAGTTAGTTGGGGTGGGACGCACCAAAGCTGCGTTCGTTGTACTAGCGCCTTATCTTTTTAAGCTAAACAGAGGCTCGAAAGACGGAGTACGTCCGAAGTCGTTGGCTGCCTTTTTGTAGTGCGCAAGTCAGAGTGAACTTCTTCTTCTGTTTTGCGAATCTACTAACGAGAACTGCCGTACAGTCCTATCAGATGAAATTGTGGAGAATAGTGTTTCATTGTTCTTGCAGTCGATACAGAGATTGGAACGCCTAAGTCTGTAAGAAATTGTTCAGATCTGTATTTTATGGGCTTGTTGAATCTGCAATTGAAGAATAAAATCAAGTGTTAAGTACTCTTAAAATTCTCGAGCACCGTAAAAGTTCTTTTTATATTTAGTGTAACTTATAAATAAAATAATTCATATAAAAGTTTCCAATGTACAGCATGCAGTTCTAGATAAAAGATTTTTTTGAAGCTACTAGTTCTATGTGGTGGAAACATTTTCTGGAAGGAAATGGAGCTTTGCTAAATAGGACCACTCGATACAAAGATGGGGCTTACTAGCGCCCGGACGTCCCACGGATGAAAAAAAAATCGGATGGTGACGTGGAGCAAGGACAGCCTAGTATTTTTCCTCATCGCTTTCCCACCAATCTGACTCCCGCACGAGCCTCGAGCTCCATCCCAGGACGCCGCCACTGACTGTCGGAGAGGTCCGCCGCTTGCCGTGGGGAGCGAAGGCCCACGCCCATGGCCCGTGCCGCCGGCGAGCTCCGCCGCTTGCCATAGGGACGGGATCTGACTCCATCCGCACGAGCCTCGAGCTCCATCTCAGGACGTTGGCCCTGACTGTCGGGGAGGTCCGCTGCTTGCCGTGGGGAGCGAAGGCCCACGCCAATGGCCATGCCGCCGGCGAGCTCCACCGCTTGCCATGGGGACGGGCGTCCCGCACCCATGGCCGCGCCGCAGCCGAGCTCCATGGTCCGCTGCAACATCAAAATATAACTTTTGAAACATCGAAGCTCTATATTTGCAACACAAACAAACATTCAAAAAATTAGTTCCATCTAATGCAGTGGAAAAATCCCACCACAACATCGAGTGCTTGTTTCATGCAACATTCTGAGCTTGATAGCACTCGAGAGTGAGAGCTGTAAGTGAAACATCAAGAAATAGCATCTGCAACATAGAAAATCAATGCTTACAACATCTAAAATCAATCATCGATGCATGAAACATCTCAAATCAAAATTGCAGTTGCAACATCATGAAACATCTGAAAATCAAACTGCAGTTGCAACATCACAGATCGTTGGTGAAACATCACCGAAATCATTGTTGAAACACCACAAAAATCATGATGCAACATCAAGATTAAAAAGCACAAATTGCAACATCACAAAAATAGCAACCGCAACATCACAAAATCACGATTGAAACATAACATCAACTGCTCAACCTTTCTTCTTTCTTCTCCTTACCTTCTGTCCCTGTTCCCTCCTGCACTGGCGGCCTATGACCGGGACGGGGGCACGACGAGGTGGAGATGAGCGAGGTGGCGACCTTCCTGCACTGCTGCCACGCATTGCCGGGCGCGGGTGGACAGGCGACGGCGCGGCAAGGCCGGCGCGGCGGCGCTGCACAACGGGGGAGGGAACAGGTGGTGGCGCGACGGAGGAGGGAACGGGCAGCGGTGCAGCAGACACGAGGCGGCGGTGGCGTGGCACGCTGGGCATGGGCCGGCGGCGCGTGCGTTTGGGCGGAGGCGCTGGGAGATAAGCACGGAGGAGAAGATACGATAGGAGCGGATAAGCACGAGCTGGAGGAGGAACGCTCGCGAGCGGATAAGCATGGCGCAGGCAACGAGTGGACAGGAAGTTTCTCGGCGCTGGAAGATGGGGCCACAGGCGTCCGATATTTTGAAGCGCTGTCGGACGTAAGATGTATAGAGGTAAAAACATAGAGGTTGAGACAGGAGACCATGCGTTGCTATCGTGAGCCCTCAGTCGCATACTTTTGGTCTCAGCTCGCTGTGCTTGCGCGTTGATCCAAGAACCAAATGATTCAGTAGATCTTTCTTTCTCTTCTCTCCATGTTAAATTGTCTTCAATCATCAAGTGGACAAATGTCATTTCGATCACAAGCTATGATTTGTCATAACTTTTATTTATCTTGGCCAATAAACATATAAATGATTCTTCTATTTACTCTCTTTTTCTCTGATCTGACTGGAAGAAGACCTCGAAGAAGACCTCGACTGGAAACGTGGACGCACATACTCTTCTGCACAATTTTTTCGTATTTAACTCATGGTTATACCCTTTGTAGTTTATAGGAGGCCGGCCATTGAATTTTATAGCAGAAAACGGATAATTGATGATGATGGTAAGCAGTTGGATTGGATTAATGTTTACTCCGTATGATATAGTAATAGAAGTGCCAACCAACCTGCGTAGTGTTCTTACTATTTGGCATTGTGTTGGTTTGTTTCGAATTTCTACATAGGGATGGAAGGAACAGGAAGTGTTGCTATTCTTGTGACATGTATAGATGTCCAGATGGGCCTGACACGATGGGCGGCACGATGCACGACACTAAAAAACACAACACTAACACGACACTAACACGATGTCGTAGTGTCAGTGCCGACACGACACGATGGTTGGGCCGTGTTTGGGCCGCGACCTCGGCACGCAGTGCCAACACGAACACGACACGATTTT
>WEIB01001116.1:0-22062 GCA_015476505.1 Urochloa ruziziensis | reverse complement strand
AGTCCAAATGCAAAATATCGAATTTGGCTCCTTCTCGCTATCGGTGCTAGTCACCGTCCGGCAATGCGGGTCCTCCTTCAACTTCACGCAGTCTACGGGCCTTCCAGGCGATCACTCATGCCGGCTTTCTTAAATCACACGAGAGCTATCAAACCACCAGGCGACGAGAGCTGGCTTATCATGGGGGACTTTAATTTAATCTACCGAGCCAGAGACAAAAACAACACCAACCTCAACCACAGGCTCATGAGCAGGTTCCGTGCGGCTCTGAACTACTGCGGCCTTAAAGAGATTAACCTCCAGAATAGAAAATATACGTGGAGTAACGAACGACGTCGGCCAACACTAGAGCGCCTAGACAGAGTCTTCTGCAACACGAAATGGGACATCAACTTTGGCGACAAAAACACTACACACGCTTATCTTCTGACCACTCAGACCACTGCCCACTGCTACTAGCTCAGCAATCTGGCCCACGCCGGCCACACCTTTCAAGTTTGAAAACTTTTGGACAAGCTTGCCAGGGTTCCAAGAATTGGTACGCGAGACCTGGACGGCCCCCACGCAAAATACTGAGCTGTTTCATAGGCTAGGACATAAGTTGCACACCCTTGCCCAGGCGCTGCGCACATGGAGCAGGACACACATCTCAAACATCCGATTCAAAACCAAGGTGGCAAAGCAAGTTATCCTCCTACTTGACATCACCCAAGACAACAGACCGCTGTCAGATGCCGAGGCTCGCTTACGTCAACGACTAAAGAAGCGCATACTAGGATGGGCGGTCATCGAAAGAGCACGCAGAAAGCAAAGCTCTCGAATTACATACATCAAAGAGGGAGATGCAAACACAAAATTCTTCCATCTCAAGGCAAACTCTAGGAGGTGGAAGAATTTCATCCAGAGGCTACAAAAACAGTCTAGCTGGGCAGTAACACATCAAGAGAAACATGATCTTATACTTGACCACTTCGGGGCCTCCATGAGTGCTCCAGAGCGCCAATCTCTAGACTTCAACTGGGCAGATCTTAATCTCCCAACTGTGGACCTCGCAAACCTAGATGTCCCTTTCTCAGAAGAAGAAATTCTACGCGCAATCACATTGCTGCCGCAAGATAAAGCCCCAGGCCCTGATGGCTACACAGGCCACTTCTTCAAAACTTGTTGGCACACGGTTAAACACGACATCATAGCCGCAATCAACTCCTTCCACGACCTCAGGTGCAACGACCTCAACCTCCTCAACTCGGCCCATATTGTGCTCATCCCAAAAAAAGAAGGAGCAGAACGCATCCAGGACTTCCGACCAATCAGTCTGATCCATGCCATTGCCAAAATAATCAGCAAGCTCCTAGCGCTACGCCTGGCGCCTCACATGCACAATCTGATCTCCCCTTGCCAAAGCGCGTTCATAAAGGGTAGGGCTATTCATGACAATTTTTATATGTAAGGAACATAGCGAGGCGCTTCCATCGAAACAAAACGCCTGCTTTACTCATGAAGCTGGACATTTCAAAGGCTTTTGACTCAGTGCGTTGGGATTACCTCTTCACGCTGCTGCGGAAAAGAGGCTTCCCGAGGCGATGGTGCGATTGGATAGCAGCTTCCCTTGCAACGTCAACTTCCCGAATCTTGATCAATGGTGTCCCCACAGAGCCAATCACGCACGGCCGAGGACTGCAGCAGGGCGATCCACTTTCACCGCTGCTCTTCGTACTCGCGATTGACCCCCTCCAACAACTCATCTCCAAAGCGACTGATCGGGGACTACTAAACAGAGTTGGAGGGCGCGCCGCACGCTTCAGGGCATCACTATACGCTGACGACGCAGCAATCCTTGTAAAACCAACGACTATGGACGTGCAAAATCTAAAAGGCTACTACAGTCTTTTGGCAACGTCACGGGGCTAGTCACCAATCTCCAAAAAACGAGCGTCACAACAATAAGTTGCCAGGGCATAGACATTGACGAAGTCCTTGCTCATCTACCAGTATCCCGAACAGGGTTCCCAATGTGCTACCTCGGTCTCCCACTATCAATCAAGCGTCTACAGAAGATTGACTTCCAGCCTTTTCTGGATAAAGCGGCGGGAAAATTGTCCTCGTGGAAAGGAAGGCACCTCAATCTGGCTGGCAGAACGTGCCTCACCAAGACAGTACTCACCGCACAAGTCATCTACCCACTTACCGTCCTCAAGGGAACCAAAGAGGTGCTGGAGGAAATCGACAAACTGAGAAAGCGCTTCCTGTGGGCTGGCACTGGCGCTTTGACAGGAGGCAAGTGCAAGGTTAACTGGACCAGATGCTGCTTGCCAAAGGAAAACGGGGGAATTGGAGTCCTCAACCTTCACAAATTCGCAAGGGCGCTACGCCTCCGCTGGCTATGGCACGAATGGAGGTCACCGGAAAAGGCGTGGGTTGGGACGCCGCCGCCATGCGACGAAGCCGACCGCCTACTTTTTGCTGCTTGTACCACTATCTCTATTGGGGACGGTAAAACCACAAAATTCTGGCACTCAGGCTGGGTCAAAGGACGGCGGCCGAAAGACATCGCACCGACTCTCTTCCACGCCGCCACAAACAAAAGAAGATCGGTGCACGAGGCGTTATCAGGGAACACATGGGTAAAGGACGTTAATCTCACGGAAGGAGTCAACATTACCCACATTCGAGAATTCATAAACTTGTGGACGGCGATACGGCATACGCATCTGCGGCCAGGTATGCCGGACGAAATCAGGTGGAAATTCACGCAGGACGGCAACTACACAACGGCCTCAGCATACAAGGCGCAGTTCCTTGGATGCACCAAGCAACCACAGAACGTCAAGGTATGGCAGACCTCGGCACCACCAAAATGCAAATTCTTCGTATGGCTGATCCTGCAAAATAGAGTTTGGTCATCCGATCGACTGGCCAGGCGGGGCTGGACGCATTCCCCCACATGCGTGCTATGCAGAACGACGCTGGAAACGGCAAACCACCTACTGCAGGACTGCCGATTCACCAGGCACATATGGCAGCAAATAGCTCAATGGCTGGCGCAGCCAGGGCTACAACCAAGCCAATGGAGGCCCAATGACAACCCAGCTAGCTGGTGGGCAAACATCACTAGCACAGAGGGAATCTGCCGTAGGGGCCTGCGAAGCCTCACCCTCCTTGTCGTGTGGGAGCTATGGAAAGAACGCAATGCGAGAACTTTCAACCGACAGGAAACATCGACTATAGGCATGTTCGGCAAAATAAGAACGGAAGCTTCTACGTGGGTTGCGGCAGGAGCAAAACATTTAGCGAAACTTGTAGCACGAGTATAGCCCCCTTACTGTCTTACCGGTTAGCCGGCTGTAAAAACCTTCTTCTATATCAATGAAATTGGCACAATCTCGTGCCGGCTCGTTCAAAAAAATGTGCAGGCGAATTTAACCCCACCCTGTGGAATGGGGTCTGCATGGTGACGTCGAAAAGAAGTAGCTAGCTTTTTCATCCAATCATGGTTTCGTCTTTGCTCCACATCACATGTACTGTGTTAATGTTCTGCCTTCGACGTTTACGACCCACCCACCCTGCTTTGATCCAAATGACAAGCTTTTCAGATAGAGATATAGTACAAAATAACAAATATTCAATTGAAAAGAATTGTAGTATGGAAGTAGTTTTACAAGGAGTCTGACTATGCAATTTCTTGTGATTTGTGAATCTTCCCTCCGTTCCTGTATTAGTGTAAATATCATTTATTTGACAATGGAGGAAGTAATGGCTTAGTTTGTTGATGGTTAAAACATTAAAAGTTCACCAACAAAGATCTAAAAACGGCTTAGGTTTCACCAGGGATCTCATCATCAAAGGAGGAAAAGAAGCCTAGATGAACATATGCAAAGTATCAAACAAAGCTAAAGCTAATTCTAGAATATTCCTAATTCTAAAGAACAGAGTGCTGCGGCTAAAGGTGAAACCTACAAGGCCAATAATTTGAGATCTTGCGTCCTAGTTGTGCTGCGAGGATAATATTTGTGTCTCTCTGTACCGGCTAGCTGGTTGCAGAGGTGAGACTTGGGTTGTGCCGTGCTGGCACGACCCGGTCCTCTCGTGCCTCGTGCCGCGTCATGTCAGGACTTCTAGGCACGCTAGGCACGTCGTGCCGTGTCACCAGACACGACAATTCTTTTACACGGTCCAAGCATGACCCATGGCACGGCGGCACGTCTTCGTGCCGTGCTAGCCCAAGCACGGCCCTCAGGTACTTATATTTGTTTTCTATGTGTGCTCATTTCTCATACATAGTTTTATATCTATAGATAGAAAATATTTTTTTAAATTAATAGAGGACATGAATTTTGTTGTGAAGATATTGTAGGTGGTTGTTAGGATTCCCAGTAGTCATAAAAATGCAACATTATTCATGTTATGAATATCCTTTGCCACGATTCCATACTCAAAAGGAAGATTTTATGATTTTTCCCAATTATGTTTACACTCCATTAAAGGCAGAATGAATGATATAATGACGATATACTATATAGATGTGTTGACGTGCCATTTTCATGCCGTGCCGGCCCAAGATACGTGTCGTGCTGTCCCACCCATCTTGCCGAGAACCTAGGCACAACACGGTCCAAAATTTATCGTGATGTGTCGTGCTTTGGGTCGTGCCAAAATGTCGTGGTAGCTCGCAAACGGCACAGCCCAAGTCCCAGCTCTACCTGGTTGTAATCTTACGCTTTATCAATGAGGCACAATCTCGTGCCGTTAGTTTTTTTAGATGCACGGATATAGGCAACCTTTGTAATGTGCTATACACGTGATGACATCTTTTTAATGTGTTTTTCAGAGTACTCAATTTTTTTAGTAATGCGTTTTACACGATACAACAACTACATTTCAGTATGAATATTTTATTTTAGTCCCAATACAAACCTTTCCCCAAATTTGAAACTGGCGCTTTGTGGGGTGGGGACAAAGATTGGTACTCCGTACTACGTGCTGAGAAGAATTTTAACGGATGACCATAATCTAGAGCAGTAAATAGTTTTGTGTCCATGGCAGCCCCAATGACCAGTGGTGAGCAGGCCAGGCCATGGCAGGGTCCCCTTGCTTTAGCTGCACGCTTGGTTGGCGCTGCAGGATTTTATTGCTACCAATAAATCTATTGCACCTAACGCTTTGCATGGGAACTCCAGCTCTTTACTCTTCGATCTTTGCATTTGAATCTTTCTGTTTTTTTTTTTTGGTTCCCTTGAAGTGGAAAACCGAACATGAATTGTTTAAAAAGGCAAAGAACCAGCGTAAGCACCCAGCATGTAAGAGACCATCTCAGCTGGTGTAACAAGTGTGAGACTCTCACTCGAGTGGGAAGAGAGACACAGTGTACGTGAGTGTGGGAGAGAGGACAGCCAAAGAAGACTCACACAATCACACAAGGCCACAAAGGGACGAAGAAGCTGCTCGCAAAGGTAACCAGGGAGGAAGAAGACAACGACACACTATTCCTATTGCTATTCCCAGTGGGTGTGTGTGCGGCGAGAAGCAGACAAGCAGCTGCTAGAGCAAAAGGGGCATGGCTTCTCTCAGTGGCTTCTACTTTGTTCCCTTGCTCCTCCTGCTGATGCTCTTGCTCGCATCCCCTCCTACTGCTGCATTGGCATCTTCCAAGCCTGTGAGCGGCGATGCTGGCAATTCCACTGCCTCTGCTACAAGGCTGAGGCCGGGCAAGGAGCTGGTCAAGTACAAGCGTATCAGGGCTCTGCTCAAAGAGCTCAACAAGCCGTCTCTCAAGACCATCAAGGTCTCTGCTAATAACCTGATGCTAACTTCCATCTTATTTTTTTTAAAGAACTAATTTCCATCTTTGCTTAACTAGCTCTCTGTTTATCACCTTTTCAGGTTCTTCATTTGCTAACTTGGTTGCTTGTTTGATTCTTGTTGCAGAGCCAGGACGGTGACATCATAGACTGTGTCCCCTCTCACCTCCAGCCTGCATTTGACCACCCGAAGCTCAAGGGACAAAAGATCCTGGTAACACTTAATACACAGCTTCGTTCTTGTTGCCATTTACTTATAAATTTACATGTTATGTTAAAACAAACCCGATGTTCATTCAGAATCCGCCGGAGAGGCCCAAGAACTACAACTTCACCATTGTTGGCAGCGGCAGTGGCAAAGTCGGCGAGGTGGTGGTGCAGGCATGGCATGCTACCGGTGAGGCGTGCCCGGAAGGCACGGTGCCGATTCGGCGGACGACGGAGAAGGATCTGCTCAGGGCTAGCTCCCTCAGGAGGTACGGCAGGAAGCCGGTGCACCGGGGTGTCCGCCGTGATTCTACAAGCAATGGCCATGAGGTTTGTTGGTCCTACGAACCTTGTTCTCCATTGCCATAGAAAGAGATGAAAGGAGCTATGCAAAGTTTTGTTTTAACCTGTGGTATATTTGTCATAATGTAATAAATTGTTTACTGTCTTACTGTCATGGTTGATGGCACTAACAACGTGTCCTGCAATAGTGCATAGCTAGATTAGATTAGATTTCCTCAAACCATAGTATCTAAAATTGCAGCTCCTACATATAGTAGCATAGATTAGATTTCCTCATTCTCAGAGAGAAATGGAAGAAAGCCATGGGAGGCAACCTCAAATGTGAAAAGGGGGAAAGAAAGAAAACAGAAGTTTCTGCTGCAGTGATAAATTAGGAACCTGAAGTGCCAAAACTAGAAAGATTACAAAACAGAAGCCCGTGCACCTGGAATAAGATAGCACAACAGTTACTACTTGCATGAATCTAGAGAAGCTTCACTTGGGAAAAATCCATATGAAAAATTTTACTTTGCTTCTAGGATCAATGGCTGGCTTTGTTCTCTTCTGTGGTCCAAACAATTTTTTAGATCCACTGGCATCTTACATCTTACATATTTATATGGCCACTGAAACATATACTCTATTTCAGTCAGTGGTCAGGAGTCAGGACAGTGGTTAGACTCCTGTCTACTAGTAGCACGGTTTTAAGTGGCCGCATGTGCAATCTCATCTCGGTTTTGATGTTGTTTATTTCCTGAACCATGAACATAGTTTCCATGCTGATAGCGGTGATTTAACTAAGATTACTCCGTGTTAGGTTTCGATCCTTGCTGCTAGGTCAATGACAAAGCTCTCAAATTTCTAGGATGGGTTGGAAACATGTAATGATCATTAAACAGATAGGCCAAAATTTTTCCAAAGAGCCATGCGTTTACATAACGTTAAGTACTCACTTCCCAGTGCAGCTAGCAGCTACTGAAGCTTCGATTGGCCTCCTTGGAAACACGGCTAGCTATTTGTCTTCACCAGTTGCAGTAGTTAACAGTCAGACATAGTGTTGATTTCTGTTGATCTTGTGAGCTTTGACTGGTGTCTAGACCAAATTTAACTCAATTAGCTACAGTACTTTGGCAGCAAACAATTTTGTTGCTTTCTGTTTATAAGATTGCTAACTTTGATGAAGCGCGCGCGTGCACACAAAATTTAGAGAACATCCTAACATGCAATTTTGTAGTGGATTAACTAATACTGTGCTCTTCAAGCAAAATGTTTATGTTCATCTACATCACCGGTAGTTATTGATTTCATTTCGCTTGATAATCCTATTACCTAAGCTCTGTACTATAACTGAAGTACCTCGATTGAATTCACCGAGAAGTCTAATATCCGGCTAAGAGATGCCCAAGGGACACTACAAGCAAGCCCCCATGTGGCTTGGAATAAGCACACAAAATTGTTTTCTACTTCTGCACAGAAACTTCATTAAGCTAATCCAGAGAGCAAGTTAGCGCTTCTTGAATCATGAGCTCATTTGACCCTGCCATTAGAATAACCTGGCTGCTTTGTCTTGTGTCCACAGCGTTTAACTGGCCGTGATAGTACTTTACTGCCAACTAAACTAGTCAAATCTCTCTGCAACTCACTAAACTAGTCTAATCTCACTGCAACTCTTGTTGGTATTACATGTTTGTGATATGGGTTATTCACTTGGTTACAGCATGCAGTTGGGTATGTGAACTCTGAGCAGTACTATGGAGCCAAGGCCAGTGTTAATGTGTGGTCACCGAGGATAGGTGATCCATCTGAGTTCAGCCTGTCACAGATCTGGGTCATATCTGGCTCTTTCGGCAATGATCTCAACACTATCGAAGCTGGATGGCAGGTACTAAATTTGAACAGGGGAAAATAAGCAGTCATGCTTCTACGCATGCAAGACAAAGATTGGTGCATCACTAGTATAATCAGATAATTAGCATGCAGTAATAAAATCCCACAATCTGTGTTCTATTTTTATAGGTAAGCCCTGAGCTATATGGAGACAGTAACCCAAGATTCTTCACCTACTGGACAGTAAGTGTGCTTATCAACAGGCATTGCAGCATCGACAGCCACATCTTTTGCCCCCTATAGGATCCTAATCAAACGGACATTGTGTAGACTGATGCGTATCAAGAAACTGGGTGCTACAACCACAACTGCCGCGGATTCGTGCAGACGACGAACAAGATTGCCATCGGGGCTGCTATCACCCCGGAATCAGTGTACAACGGCAGGCAGTTCGACATCACTCTGATGCTATGGAAGGTAACTGATCAGTCATGTAATGCTCCACGAATGTTTAAGAACTGTTGTACACAGTACAAATGTACAATACGAGCATTATTCAGTATGGTACACGCATTCTCTGACAGCAGTGGTCCATTGTGTCCAGGATCCGAAGCACGGGCACTGGTGGCTGGAGCTGGGCTCGGGCCTGGTCGTTGGGTACTGGCCGTCCTACCTCTTCACCCACCTGGCGCGCCATGCCAACATGGTGCAGTTCGGCGGCGAGGTCGTCAACAACTGGCCGTCGGGGTCGCACACGGCGACGCAAATGGGCAGCGGCCACTTCCCAAGCGAGGGCTTCGACCGCGCCGCCTACTTCCGGAACCTGCAGGTGGTGGACTGGGACAACAACCTCATCCCGGCGGCGAGCCTGAAGCTGCTGGCCGACCACCCGGGCTGCTACGACATCCAGGGAGGCTCCAACAGCTACTGGGGGAGCTACTTCTACTACGGAGGCCCAGGGAGGAACGTGAAATGTCCCTGATGAGACAAATCAGGATCTTGTTCTCACTTTGCTGTTCTTTTTTGCTTGCTTATTTGTTTGTTTGCTCCATGTTCTTTTCTGTTGGGTCTTTTCCTGATAGCAAGTATTGGTGTAGCTTTCTAGGATTTTGTAGGTCTTAGATCTTTAGCTCAAGAATGCATCAAAACAGTGAAACTCGAGAGGGATTTGTAAATTTAATAGACCTGCGATATTTGCATTCAGTTTACACGATACACACTTCGTTCGTGGGTCCATTTCATTCCAGCAGATTCTTTGCTTGCTTACGGGTCAGGATGTCAAATCTCGAAAGGCGTGTGATTTTTTTTTATGAAAACAGGAGGGATAGGCCCCTACTGCATGTGTATAAATTGAAAGAAAAGTCTTCAGTTTACAGAAGTCTTTAAGAAACAAAAAAGAGAAGAAAAAAACCAAGAAGACTACAATAGTTGCTCGAGCCATTCCAACATTTGTAAAGGTCTTGTAAAAAGTCTCTAGGCAATTCTGCACCGAGTGCGCGATCCCTTCAAAAATCAAGTTGTTATGTTTAGAAATTTCATGGACAAGGCCCATACAGCCCATCTCTTCTCTTCTGGCTCCCACTGCCTCTGCTCTCACTCAATCTGCCGCCCCTTCCTCCCGGCAGCGCCTGGCCGGCCTCCCCACGCGCCGGCTCCTACCCAGCGGTGGCGCTTGCCACTCCTCGTCCCTATGCCGACCGGCCCACTCCTCTCCTAGCGGCGCCGACCGCCTGCTCCTCCTCCTCGACGCAGCCGCGTCCGCCGCTCCTCCTCACTGATCGCCACGAAACCCCAAGCCCCGCCCTCCCGCACCACCATACGCTCCCTTCGCGATGATCTCCTCCTCGAGATCTTCCTCCGCCTGCCCTCCCTCCCGAGCCTAGTCCACGTCGTTCTCGCCTGCCGTTCCTTCCTCACCGTCGTTCGCTCCTCCGTCGCATTCCACCGCCGCTTCGTCGCGCTCCACCCGCCCCCTATCCTGAGTATCTTCTTTGGTTACAGTGACCGCAAGATGCCCTCGTTTAGTCACGTCTGTCGCAGTTTGGACCCAGACTTTGTCGCCGTCATCCGCGGCGCTAACGTCTTCCTTACCCACGTCCCCGTCCAGGATGTTGACTCCCCCGAGTGGAGGATCTCGGAGTGTCGCGGCGGCTTCCTCCTACTCACCAACCTGAATACTTGGGGGATCGTTGTCTACAACTCCCTCTCATGGGCCCTGGTTCTGGATGGATACCCCGTGCCGACCGACGAAATCTGTGATGGCGCTCGTGGCAAGGTTTGTCTACGCGGGCTCCTTCTTGCTCTCCTCCAACGAGCCCTCCGGATCATTCCGTGTGGTTAGAGCATCTCTAGCAATAGCCCCTACTTTATTGAGTAGGGCTGACCCAACTTTCTGGGCTGTATTTTTTGTCCAACTCCAGCAGTAGCCCCTACTTTAACCATGACAAGCGGGCTCGACATGTCAGTGTTTAATATATTTTTCCTTTTATGACATGCGGGCCTCACCATCCTCTCTCTCTCCTTTCTTTCTCTCTTCTCACTTCTCCCTTCCGGCCATCCCAATCCAGAGCGGCGGGGAAGGAGGCGCTGCCGCGCTGGCCGGCGCTTCGCTCGCGGTCCCCGTCCACCACCGCGTCGTCCCTATCGGGCGCGGGAAGCTTGGACCCTATAGCCCCCTACTGCGCCTCGCTGCGGCGGCGCACAGTGCGGGTGGAGCCCTAGAGGCGAGCGACACATGGGACGAGGTGTGGTGGCGATCGGCGACGGGCAACACTCGAGGGCGGGCAGAGGTCTAGTGGCGGGCCACGCTCATGGTGCTGGGCCTCGCTTGAATCCCCAGGACGTGGCGGGTGCGCAGAGCCCAAGCAAGATGGCAGTGCAGATATGGGCGAGAGATGGGTGCTCAAACGCGGCGGCGGCGAAGCTTTATGCGGGAGCACCGGCGGCGCATCCTCCTTCTTCGATGTGTCATCCTCCTCCTTCGTGCGGCAACATTGATCTTCCTGCGGCGGCGGTGAGCATCCAGCGATGGGGATTTGCGCCGCCGTCATCTCGATTTGAGGAGGGGATAGAGCGCTGGCGGCTAGACCATGGGTGGCGGCGCTGCTTCGATTCGTCGGAGGGTAGGCGGGCGAGGTTTGCACACGCGCGCACAGGATAGATGGCAGCGCTCGAGCCCGAATGGCGAGACGACAGTCCGGGCAGGCGCGCGCGAGGAAGGAGGAAGGAAACGGCCACAACAGAAAAGCAGTGGTCTCTCTCCACCCGTGAGAGATGGGGCTGGTGGAAGAGATTTGAGTGCTTTCCTACTCTAGAGGCCCGAGTAAGGGCATTGCTGAAGTGTATTTTTTTTACCCTTGACCCCTACTTTTTTAAGTAGAGGCTTGAGTAGTGTCCTGCTGGAGTTGCTCTTATCGTCTCCCATGACAAGTCGAGGCTGCGCGTCGCTGTCTTCTCATCGGATACGAGAGAGTGGCAAATTCTCCCTTGGTCGAGGCCCGCACTAGGACAGCCGTCGGTCGAGAAGTATTGGCTTCAAGAGGGGAGGTCAGGCATGTAAACGGGAAGGTGTACTGGTCACACGCCAAAGAGGCCTACCAGGTGGTGCTAGACACGGGTGACGCTGCAATTCTCTTTCATTGATCTGCCAGATCACATGAAGGGGAAAGGCCACCTGTACATGGTCTCTAGAGCTGATTTTACACTGTTTGGTTCCGCAGAGCAGATGCAGATGGTGTTGAGAAGTGGATGCTGGACAGCGTGACGCCCTGCCGCCCAGCCGTAGCTTCTGCACGCCTGACGCCCTGCCACCCAGCCTGCCGCACGCAATGACAAGATGCATCAGTCTCAATGGCGAGATTCAGAGTCTTCCCGTCCTCTCTTCAGTGCTCCTCCCCACCGGTGACTTGCACCTGCGCAACACCGGCCAGACGGCGGGATCTCCAAGCGAGTTCATCGAAAGTGAATTCTGCCTCCGTGGCTGCTGCAGATTGTTGTCTGATTTGACTTGCTAGATCTTCGATTTGGGTACAATATGAAATTCCTCAGATTTACGATCCAATCTGAGGTTGGGATCAAAAATTGGATGTTCTGCCGCCGAACATTTTTAGATGTTATCTGAGCTCAAGCTTGTTTGTCAAATCTAAGGTTCTTCGAAACTGATCTATATTGGGTATTCAAATCCAGATAATGAGTACTCGATCGAGTACGATGCAGTCTTCTAGGTGTATGGCAACGCTATCTAGGAAGACTAGGACATGGCAAGCAGCGTGGAACAGAGCCCATCATGCTGGTTCCCGGTGGGCGTGCGTGCGGCAGGCTGGGCGGCAGGGCATCAGGCGTGCAGAAGCTGCGGCAGGGCGTCAGCCGTGCAGGAGGCTGCGCCGGCGACAAGCGTCAGGCGTGGAGATTAGGGTGAGAGGCTGAGAGGATTAGGGTGAGATTAGGGTGAGGTATTTGCAAACTGATTGATTATGGTGGGATGGGTGGAGAGTTTAAGTGCTAAACTAACCCACCTCTACCCCTAGCTATCGGATGGGGATCCTGTGATCTTGGTTGGAGTTCTCGTAGTTCTCACACGAAGTCGGTTCTCATAGGATACGTTGCGTAGAAGAATAGCAACTAGAAATGAATTTTTAATTTATTTGCGATGTATCTTTCCGTTCAATGAGAAAACAAAATCACAAGAAGCATTGATTAATAAGTTGTCTTCGTGTTGTTGGATATGTTTTGCGATCTTCTCAAATTCAATCTGAAACCATATCATTTAAATAAAATTGCGAGAAATTACCTGTTTTCGGGCGCCACCGCCAAAAAGGTCCATCAAAATGACCCTAATGGGTCCCTTTTGGATCAGAGTCTCCAAAACCATCGAACCAAAGGGTCAAGCGGTTCGACCCAGCCCGTTCGAGCGATTCACGACGCCTTCGCCTCCGCAAGAACTGGAGCTCCTTCAACGCTGGCGCGTTGTTGGTCTGGCGGCGATCTCGACAGCTGCGATATCGGTCTGGCCGTCCTGGTACAGGTACTGGCCTGGATTCTGGCTCCCCAAACACTCTTACGGTCAAGTTCTTCCTATACTTTGCAAGGTACCCTGCAGCAAATGTTGAATTTTGAGATGCAATCGTCGACGCAGAAACAAAAACGGACATGCGATGAATTAAAAAGTCCAACACGTTGAAGATGCGAGAATTGATCTCTGTTAATTTCCACTTGTAGATTGAAATGCGATGAATTACCTCCTGAAGTTGACCTGTACATTGTGCAAGGCGGTGAGTTGATCGGCCATGCAGCTCCTGACCATCGCGTCGAAGGCCTCCCTGGTGAGCTAGAACCCGTCTAGTTGGCCGCGCCCGTCACAACGACCTTGCCGTCCCGCCGCACACCCGCCGGTCTCTGCACCACAACTGCAAGTACGCGGAGGCGGCGACGTCTGTCAACGACGTCTGAGCAGTAACGGAATGATCATGCGCGCAGCAGTACGCGACGCCGGTAGGAGCGCTTGTCAGGTGGAGATGGTAGGCTGTCTAATGGTTCGACCCGCTAGAACCATTGGTCCAACCACGGATCGTGTGGTGCTCCATGCCTTACTGAATGCATCGTTGAATAGTTCGCGGTGCACCTACACCTATCTTTACACCGTCACGTGGGCTGTCAGCCCGTCATTTCCCTCGGCCCAATCCTAGAACAAGCCTCAGCCCGAAACACGACCACTCTCGAGTCCCGTGTCCTAAGCGCAATCCCTGGCTGCCGCCGTCCTCCACCGTCAAGCCCGGTTGAACACCGCCGCCCGCCTCCTCCTGTTTGCCTCCAACTGAGAGAGGACAACAGACCCCCAACCTTGAAGGCAGGCTCGCCGCTCACTGTCCTCCGCGCCACCCGTCGGTTCAGATGAATACGGATCCAGGTATCCTTGGGCCTCCTAGTATTTGGTTTAGGGTTTTTGCAGAAATTTTTGGGAGGTCATGTCCACCGTTTTTTTTTGAAAGATATATGTCCACCGCTGGTATTGGCTTCTTTCGGGTGATGATTCATTGCGTCCCATTGGTTTCTTAATGCTGCTTGCTCGATGTGGCTGCTCCTTTCTCTCTGCAGGCGAGAAGAGGCCGTTCGGCGATCTGGACGACGATGACGATGACGTCTTCGCTTCCAAGAAGGTTAGGTGCTAGGTGTTACTATTATTTTGGTGTACTACCTTCTACTTGAACGCTGGAAGAATTCGTAGTGAATTTTGCGTCAGACGGAGTACCTGCTGCGAAAATTACTGTCTCATGTTTGGCACCAATTAGGAGTTGGAATTTGAGTGTGGTGGTGGCAGTTTGTGGATGGATTGGGCATGGAAAATTGCTTCTTGTTCCAATGCCTTGTATGGCAAAAGGGGTGCAAAATTATTGCAGATTTGTTTGTATAAGTCATGATGAAGGCATTTTTCTCCCATTTTTCTGAAACCCCTTACCTTCCTCTTCCTTATGTTTAGAACCATCCTGCGCAACTTATACCCTCATGCCCAAATCTACTGGCCAGATAATAGACCTCAGATTCATCCCAGATATTTTGTCCTGCCAAATTAATAAGCTCGTGCTTCGCAGCATTATATTAAGTGAAAAATGATTAGGTGTTCAGGGCATGTTAGGATTGTTAGCCTTGGCATACCAAGCTTGGGGCATTCTGGAAGTAGTTAAACCAGAAAAGGCCAGGTAAGAAACCAAAAACATGCATCCTCCTGGCCTACTAACAGTCCTAGGCACTGAAACTATGGTCCATGGGACTAACATTTTTCCCCTCTGAAGTTTGCAGGACTGTAAACATAGCCTTGCATCCTGCCAGGTTTGTTGTCATTCACCTTTTCTACTGTTCTCATTTATTAGGGCGTTAACATACTGTTATCTGGTTGTATAATATGTTATGTGTTCTACTATTTAATTATTCAATAATTTTGGTATAAGTTGGTTACTGTAAATCAGCAGTCACTTAGTAATCAGTTTTCCTACAAATGGAAAGAAAATATTTACATGTCACTATTAGCTGTACAAGAAAAGAAGCATAACACAAATATGTTAAAAATGTTGCTGCTGATTTCTTGTTCAATATGGTGCAGGACATTTTTTCCCCATTTTCAAATAAATACAACCCCTCAATTTGTATCAGATTGTTTATTGTAGCAAATATCTAGTGTCTTGTGTATCATCAACCGATAGTTGGCTAGTCTATTTTGTCTGCTAATTTGATTGTTTGGAACCAAGTTGAATTATTTACTGATAAGTTCTGTTAGTTATAATCTTAAAGATAATATTTGTATCGCATGACATGTATTTCCGTTAAGCAATAAATGTATCAACTTATCCTTAGAACTGGCCATGATCAGAAAACTCTACCAACAGGAACAGGCCTGGTCGGAGGACAATCTATGCCATCACATTCACTCTCCAACCATATAACTGGATCTGCATTGCTGCTGATATGTCGGTATCATAAAACGTGTCAACTAAAATCCCAGTAAAGTCCTTTTTTTGTGCAATGAAAAACTCCAGTGAAGTCAAACTTATCCAAAAAAGATAAAGAAAGCCAACAGCCTATAAGTAGAATTGCAGCACTGAAATTACAAGCTCTTTTTTAAAATTTAGGTAGAAAAAATAAATTTGAAGATTTTGATGGATCAAGCAATATAGGTCTGTGAAGTATGCCACTCGACTGTTGCTTCCACTCCATTACAGTGAAACTTTGATTGCTCGACCCAGTTAAAAACTCATCGCCCTTTTCTCACTGGAAATCATTATTCTTGAACTATTATCACAGGTGGAACTGGAAGCTGCCAAATCAGAAATTGAGAAGTGGCGTGCAGCATTTCAGAATATTCCAGCTGTACCTTCTGGAACTAATCCAGGTTCGTGGATTGACTACAAATCTGTCCAAATATTTTGTATGGCTACCCAAATCACCAAGTAAAATTAATTTATTTCAATATAGATCCTGTTTCAGTGATTTCATACCTCAGTAACCTGAAGTCATCGGAAGAGTCATTGAAGGAGCAGGTTGTTTGTTTTTTTCAAATTTTTTATATTAGGGACTAGTAAAATTGTTCTGCTTTCCTTCAATTTATTTTTATTTTGTTACATACTCAGCTGGAGAAAGCAAAAAAAGGGAGGCAGCTTTTATTGTAACATTTGCAAAACGAGAGCAGGAGATTGCAGAACTGAAGGTGTATCTTTTGGTCTGTTAGATATTTTGTAATTTGATTTCCACTTGCGTACTGATTGTCCATTTTTTCTCTTTGTGTTTATGAAATTCACAGTCTGCAGTTAGGGATTTAAAACTCAATTAAGGCCACCATCAATGCAGGTAAAATCAATGCTCCTTCTGTTATCATATTTATGTCAAATTTTCATGTGTTAAAATGGACTGTTGCATTTTACATGCTGGGCTTGATGACCAACTCAGCACTGCAAACCCAAATAAAAGTTTTACTAGGACTCCCTCATAAGCATTCAAACACAGCTGCTCCGTTAAGCGAACTCATCTTGGGAGAAAATACCATAGTGAGGGCTTGGTCGCTGGCTGACAATCTCTCTCCCTCCTCTCTCATTAAACTGTGCAAGTAAACTTTGCCTTCGTGGCCCCCCTCATCGTTGGTGCCTACTGTTCAACTTTGAAGTAAAAGTAAAATTATGTTTATTTCTAATAACCTTATGCCTAATAACCATTTGTATTTAAATATTATTCAAGGCATCATCTTTTAGGGATCAAGAGTGTTTTTTCCTTTCTATATTAAATTTGATATAATATATTATTTTGAATTTGGTATAGTGCTTTATTCCTTCTTTAACTTTAATTACATGCAAAGCTCCTGCATGCTTGGAAAAATTGGAGGTGTGTTGGTAAACTAATGCATCGCACGCTCTTACCCTTAGTTTAGTAAGGCATTAACGCGGGAAAGTATCGGGACAATGCCAAAGTTTGAACAAGATGGGATACTAGAACAGGGAGAAATGAATCATATGTTAGGTGTATGGCATTTGGCTAGAGAAGGCTAATTATCTTTTGTTTGGTTTCTCAATACATTGATACCATTTTAGTTGCCTTGTCTCGCCTCATAAGATTGATACAGTTTCTCACTGTTGAATCTGAAAAACTACTTGAATTCTACTATAGACATTGTCCTTAGTAATTGGCTTAATTTTGTTTGACCAATGTTGATGTTCTGGCTAGCTTGATTTAGTTCATTCTTCTGTACATTTAACAGACAAGGAGATTATTGCTTGATCCAGCAATTCATGAGGAATTTACGCGCTTAAAGGTTAGTTACATTACCTGAATCAGACAATTTTTATTCTACTGTATCGTTTTGTACCTGTGTATGTTCAGAACAAGCAAACTTCTTGGCTGTGTGCCTGTATAGTTTGATTCTTAAAAGAAAAGAGACACTTAGCTTTGTTTCTTGAAATAAACTTAGCAGGATGTTGATGATTTCCTTTTGCTCGGTATTTTGTACTCTTTGTCAAATATGGGTGTCATAACATGCAAATGCATAATCCTATTTTCCACAAAAGAAATTTCTGTGTTTCCAACTTTCCATCTAAAATGATGATATAAGAAATGAATTGTGAAAGCTGAATATGCTATTCTGGAAAAAAAAGGGATATGTCAATTTGTGATATTGTCTTGTTTGTTTTTGTATACTTATTGAATTACTGATTTCACCTTAGGTTGAGGACTAAGAATTATATGACGAAGCAGAACTTGAAACTTGATGGATAATTGTGAGTGCTCTAGCCACCATCATGTATCTACTTAGAGCTAATAGAGCTCATATTTGTTTCTGTCAAGGTCGACCACTTGGTCCTTGCAGGAAGGAGTACTAGTAGCTGTAGCAGTAGTACTAGTAGCTGTAGTAGTAGTGGCAGCATGGCTGCAGTAACAAGTAGTGGCTGACTAGCAGCAGTTCAAGTAGTGGTAGTAGCTGTAGAAGTAGCTGAAATAGTGCAAGCCATACTTTGTAAATGATCTCTAGCTTGTGCATATATTGGAAGGCAGCAGCAAGCAGCAGCTCAGTTGAGTTGAGCAGCACCAAAAGGGAACCGTGCAAGTGTGTTCTGTGTTCAGCGTGCGTGCCTTTCTCAGCTCCCTCACCTTCTTCTATCTTCAGCCAAGTGTGAGTGTGTGTGTGTGAGAGCTTCAGCTCTCTGATCAGGGATCAGCAGAGCAGAGGTAGAGCCTGTGGGTTGTAGGAAAGCTAACAATTGGTATCAAGAGCTCGAGTTGAAGTCCTTGGCCATGTCTACCTCGGGCACGACTGGTGGAGAGCGCATAGGGCGCTCTGCCTCCACTGGTCGCCAGGGTCGCCGGGAGTCGCGTTCGCCGGAGCGTCGTGGGACGACGTACGTGGTGAAGAAGACTGTCCGGGACATCGGCGGCGCATCGTACCCCATGCTCACGCGTACCAACTACGCAGAGTGGGCTGTGATGATGAAGGTGATGCTCAAGGCCAGGGGCCTGTTCACGGCGGTGACCACCGGTCCGGCGGACGAGCAAGAGGACCAAATGGCCATGGAGGCCATCCTCAAAGCTGTCCCGCCGGAGCTGGTGACTCCGCTGGGTTCCGCCGCCGACGCCACGGCGAAGACGGCGTGGGAGAAGATCAAGACGCTGCGGCTCGGCGACGATCGCGTGCGCAAGGCGCACGCGCAGCAGCTGCGCCGCGACTACGAGAATGTCTCGTTCCGCGACGGCGAGGCTGTCGAGGAGTTTGCGATGCGGCTGTCCGGCATGGTGAACCAGCTAGCGGTGCTGGGCGACACCATCGGCGAGGCGGAGGCCGTCGCCAAGTTCCTGCGAGTTGTCCCCGCCAAGTTCGCGCAGGTCGCCATCTCGATCGAGACGATGCTCGACATGAGCACGCTCTCGATTGAGGATGTCACCGGGCGGTTGAAGGCGGTCGAGGACCGCATTGATGCTAGCACCAGGGTGGTTGGCGGCAGCGAGCTGCTTCTCACGGAGGAGGAGTGGGCTGCGCGCGTGCGTAACCGCAGAGCAAGGGAAGAGTCCTCTGCTCCACGAGGTGGCGGCGCTGGGCGCGGCAAGAAGAAGGGCGGCAAGGCCGGCCCTAAGGACAAGTGTCACAGGTGCGGCAAGCTCGGGCATTGGGCCCGGGATTGTGAGGAGCCAAGGCGCGAGGAGCAGGCGCATCTGCTCCAGGAAGACGACGATGAGCCCGCCCTGTTGATGGCGGCTATCTACGAACCAACAGAGGCACGTGTTGACCCCGACCTCTCTTCTCTCCGGTGTCTCTCCTTCGATGGCAGCAGTGTCGTCTCCTTCTGTGGCTCCTCTGTCTCCAGCGGGAGGCGCCTGGGGGCGTCCGCCGCGGAGGAGGAGGCCAAGGAAAAGGAGACGGCAGCAGCAGCACGACGGGAGGAGCGCGCGCGGCGAGAGGAGGCTGCGGCGCGTGCGCAGCAAGCGGCAGCAGCGGCTCAGCTGCGTGCGCGCAAGCTGCGCGAACTTGCAGCAGCTGAGGCGCTCGAGATCGAGCGCGCGGCTGCACGGCTTGAGGCCGAACGTGCGGCTGCGGCTGCCAAGCAGGAGCGGCTCGAGGCTGAGCGCGCACTTGAGGTCGAGCGCGCGGCGGCGCGGCGTGAGGCTGAGCGTGCGGCGGCGCTGCTCGAGGAGGAACGCGCAGCAGCAAGGCGTGCGGCGGCGCTGCTCGAGGAGGAGCGCACAGCAGCACGACGCGCGGCGGCTCTACTTGAGGAGGAGCGAGCGCGCGAGGCGGAACGGGTGGCAGCGGCCGCGGCGGCACTCCAGCAGCGCGCAGAGCGTGAGGCGCTGGTGGAGGCGGAAGCTGCGGCTGCAGCAGAGGAGATCGAGAGGCGAGTCGCAGCCTCGGCGGCGGTGTGCCGGCGTGCGACGCTCGAGGACGGCGCACGGGCGACGGCAGCGGCAGCGCGCGAGGCCCGCATCGTAGAGGCACGACGGCTTGTTGCGGAAGCCGTTGAGGCCTTGCAAGCGGCGGAGGACGGCGATTTCTTCGAGTCTGCTCCGGAGCTCGTTGAAACGGAGCCAGAGATCGAGAATGAGGTCGAGAGATGGAGCTGGGATGAGTCCGGCGGTGAGGAATCGTCGATTGGAGTCCTTGGGTGACTTGATTGACGAGCGCAGTGGAGAGTGTGGAGGCAGAGCACGGCGACGGAGGAGCAGCGGCATGTCCAGGCGGAGGATCCCCTGTTTTGGAAACAAGGGAAATCGCGCCTACGGGACAGTGTCGCCTGACCCCTGCCTCGACGAGCTCCCACCCTGACCCTGACCACGACTTCCCCGAGCACGGCGTCTCCGATCCACTTCATCACGCCTCCCTCTGACATGTTCCAGCACATGAACGGCGAGCTGCTTCGACTTCAGGTCATGGAGGACCTCGTCAGGGACAGCAGTCTGCCGGGGCAAGCAGTGTGTGTGCTGGAGGATCTTGAGCTGCACCTGGGCAGTGCAGAGGAGCCAGCGAGGGCAGCAGATGCAGAGCAGCAGGACTGCTGGCGAGCGGTGACACTGGAGGAGGTGTACGGGCGGGAGCCGCCTGGGCTCATCTTCACTGGCGAGGAGCACAGGGCGCTCCACCTGCACAAGGACTTGGGCGACTTGTTGCAGGAACCACGAGGTGGTGGTCATCCTCATCCGGAATTGAGGACTGCTTGGTCTTCTTTGTCATCAGGAAGCTGAGGACCAAGGGTTTGAGGAGGTTTGAGCTAGAGCATCTCAATTAGGAGGAGAATGATGGATAATTGTGAGTGCTCTAGCCACCATCATGTATCTACTTAGAGCTAATAGAGCTCATATTTGTTTCTGTCAAGGTCGACCACTTGGTCCTTGCAGGAAGGAGTACTAGTAGTTGTAGCAGTAGTACTAGTAGCTGTAGTAGTAGTGGCAGCATGGCTGCAGTAACAAGTAGTGGCTGACTAGCAGCAGTTCAAGTAGTGGCAGTAGCTGTAGAAGTAGCTGAAATAGTGCAAGCCATACTTTGTAAATGATCTCTAGCTTGTGCATATATTGGAAGGCAGCAGCAAGCAGCAGCTCAGTTGAGTTGAGCAGCACCAAAAGGGAACCGTGCAAGTGTGTTCTGTGTTCAGCGTGCGTGCCTTTCTCAGCTCCCTCACCTTCTTCTATCTTCAGCCAAGTGTGAGTGTGTGTGTGTGAGAGCTTCAGCTCTCTGATCAGGGATCAATAGAGCAGAGGTAGAGCCTGTGGGTTGTAGGAAAGCTAACAAAACTTGTGTTTTGTGCTTTTGTTAGTGGCCTATGAAAGCTAAAACTGCCATATCTTGAGACTACTGTTATTCCATGCATACCAAATCTAGTCTACTTTGCATGCAGAATCTTGTGGAGGAGAAAGAGAAAAAAATAAAGGAGCTACAGGACAACGTAGCTGCTGTCAATTTTACTCCATCTAGCAAACTTGGGAAAATGCTAATGGCTAAATGTAGAACATTGCAAGAGGAAAATGAAGAGATTGGGGCAATGGCATCGGAAGGAAAAGTAAGCCCTTTTACGGACTCCTGCTTACCTTTGTTACCGTATAAAACTTGGTTATACTTTCTGATTGAATTTATTATCATCTTTTACGGTCATATCATTGAACAATCAAAGACACGACGTAAAAAGATAGATCTGCTCTATTTATGCAAATAGTGCATCTGACGTAGGGGTGGATAACGAGCCGGCTCGGCTCGGCTCGATCGAGCTCGTTAAGTTAACGAGCTGTCTCGGCTCGTTTCGTTATATTAACGAGCAGAAATCTTGGCTCGGCTCGGTCCAGCTCGCGAGCTAGCTCGGGCAGCTCGTGAGCCAATAGCAGAAATCATCCGCACCAATCAGAACGACAGGTAGATCAAGCAAAAATGCAAGAAAATCATCGTTAAGAAGGGATTGGATTTAACACATGGCTGCAGGAGCATGATTCACCCACT
>WEIB01001114.1:0-21941 GCA_015476505.1 Urochloa ruziziensis | reverse complement strand
GGGCAAATTTAACATTGGTGACGGTACTCAGGTACGTTTCTGGGAGGACGCCTTGTTTAATAACTCCCCATTAAAGACCAATTTCCTAATTTATATATATTGTGAGAAAGAAAAGTGCTACAACTGCGAATGTTTTTAGCACAAATCCTTTGAATGTCGCTTTTAGAAGATCTCCTGTGGGGACCATCCTTTGGATGTCCTTTAATCACCTGTATCAGTCTCTAGATCAGCACGCTGACTACAGGTTTTACACAGGGTTAGAATCTGAAGCAATAAACGGCACAGCAAATAAAGAGTAACTACCTTCGCTTTAGTGGAGAGCGGCATTATGATCCATTCCATGGAGGGAATGGACCGAAGTGCCCTACATGTCCATGTACTTGTAACAATTGAAAGCAAGGCTGAGTACACCTAGGATTGGTACTCAACAAATCCTGTGTAAAGTTATGATGCATGCAAGGGTGTGAGGTTATCCTTTGGTGGAAATGTAAAGTAATGCTATGTTTATAACAGGGGTGGGAGAGAGGGATTAATAAGTTGTTTTGATCCTGGAGGGGAATTCTCATCCCTGCCAGTCCTCATATTTTAGTTCCATCCCAGAGACCGTCAGGGTCCTCCTGGGCTGGCTTATGCCTCGCTCCTCTGGGTCTCCGCCCATCTCACCATCTCATATTTTATTAAGGTGAATTCTAATCAATGAGGGCTTTGACTAGATGGGCTCATGACCGTGAGCCACGGCTATCCGGATAAGTTGGTTACTCTACAGAGCTTGTACCCTATGCCATACGGTCAGTCAGCCATACCCTCGCGAAAGGCGGTGCCGACCTACGAGACCTTTACCCGCCGGTGTCTATTTCTAAACAGCATTCCCTAGGTCCATCCACAGATAGTACTGGGGGCTAAACAGGGGCTACTAATCATCCGCCTCACGGATATCGACCCTGGTACGAGCTCATAAATTAGGGCCCTCGGCCCTCAGGGTCTCCGACCCTGTACTCTAGTCAACCCGTGCCGCCCAGTCCCAGCCCTCTATCTGGGGCTGTCTCCAGTACATCCGTTTCCCGACTTGGCAACCGGACACAACCAGGCACCGATAGTGACTCGGTCTCTGCCTCAGTCGGCCTCCGTACCAATCTTGCGGCTCCTTGGGATAGATTTGCTAGGATCTGCTAGAGGGGTATGGATCAAGGCCTCACATTACAGGTCATTCCCGAAGGCTATGTCCTTTTTGGCCCGTACGGCGGTACTGGCATTAGAAAGACTCTCCCATGAACCGGTCCTTATGTGACCAGGGTAAGCCTTTGGGACAGGATCCTCTGCCGAGGCTGCCTCACTTACTCGCAAGTCCGTCCTTATGGGGTTCTATTCTTAGTTGGTTCATTTTATATTAATTCCAGCATTCACTCTCTTCTCTCTGAAGCTCTTCATAACAATAAAATATTTAGAAATTCCTAAGAAATCTACTTTTAAATAACACTCAGTCATCGACGGGTCGTGACCGGGGTTATTAATGAGTTGGTTGGCTAGAAGCGGCTCTAAACCAAGGTGGAGGTGAAATATAGATGGGTTTCCTTAGGATTTAATAAAATATGCAGTCCATATTATTAACTTGGTTGATTTTATTACGCAGAAACTGGGACTAGCATGACCAAGGAGGTGGTTGCCAGGACTTGCCTTCATGGACGGTACTTGGACGTCCGCTAATGCGTACGTGTATTCGATGTTGACCAGGCTTGGGCTTCTGGTCTTCTGGAGCTTCGGTATCTTGATCGGAGCCTGGTCACACCATCGACCTAACGATCAATAAAACATGGAAAATAACATTCAGTATAACAGTACATCAATCAATTCCTATAGAATGGGAATAAATGATAAAAAGAGAGGGATTAGGGTTATCGGGAAGTAATCCATTAATTATGGTAAATAATTAATGGATTCACAGGAACGGAATTTCCGGGAAATCGATAAGTAACTTCCCCGGAAATGGTTGAGTGGTCGGGGAGTTATTTGGATTTCTAAGAGATAATCCCTAGATGATGGTGGCTTCTAAAGGGACTTGGAGTAGGGGGTTTGGGGATTATTGGACAGCTAAGCAATAATTCCGAAATAATTAATGGATGATTATATTAATTATTTTAGAAATAAGTTTCTAAATAATTAATGGTATGGAAATCCTATTAATGTTTTTGAAAAGTTAATAATTAACTTTTCCAAGGATTTCTAAGATTGGATTGGGTAGCATAACGGCTAGGGTTTTATCAGTACTTAGGGTTTTGATCGGGCGGTGAAATGGCGCCCGCAGGGGTTCAGACGGGATTTCGGTGGGCCATTAGGATAGAGCAATTGGGATTTGGAGTTGGGGTATAAATCCTAGGGCATTAATGATGAGGACATCGCCACGCTGAACACGTACATGCTACAGTCTTCCCCAAGTTACAACTCGTCTCCAACTCAGCCGCCACGTGGAGTTCGGATTCAGCCGATACCACTGCACGGTTTCGGCGATATCTCCCTCATACGACATCGAAACGAGGCGTATAAGCATGCGTTGGAAAGGGGACGACGACGCCGTCATTTTTGTTTTGTTCCTAGCTGTAGAACGGTCGTGGATCACGCTGTGTGACCACGACAAGGTGCTGCGTCACCTGTTTTGGGCCTTTTCAGGCTTTGTATCGTGTCGGGCCTTTGGCCCAAGTTGAGGACGCCCCACCTGGTGCGCCCTCAACCCTAGGACGTCCCTAGGCTAATAAACTCCGCAGTCGCCGCCGCTTAGACTTGGGTTTTGCTTAGATTATTCTGTTGAAGACAGTGTTGCCGTTCATCGGTTTGTGAAACCCCAACTCGTGTGCTTAATCATTCATCTGCAGTTGTCACCATTATTGAGTGCTACGTTCTTTCGAGTTCTTGCTTGTGTTCTTCGTTTCGCAGGCAGGGATTAGCCTTCTTGGCGAGGTCAACCAGATTGTGACTACGGTTGATAACTAGAGGAGTCGTGGTGCTAAGATTGCAGGGTTTGAGTTTGCTGACTTGAAGCCGGATCGGTGTGTCGGGCTCCGCCCAAAACGAGTTATCCTTTCCCTGACGGAAGATCGGGCACCCTAGTTCCCATCAAGTGGTAATCAGAGACTCAGGTATTACCGTCAGGCTTACCCTAGTTTAGTTTTTGCCATCGTCCTATAACTCCAGAAAATAGCCACAAAAAAAAATTTCCGCTGTCCTACAACCCTTCGTTAGCCTTTGCAATTTCGTTTCCAGATTTGTTTTGTTGAGTTTGTGTCCGTGGTCAAGTCTTGTTGCTGGTTTAGGTTGTGTTCATCGTCGTAGTTCAATCGCCCGTTGCCGTGTTTTGTTTCTGCCGCTATCCCATCCCATACCAGATCACAAGTCGTGCCATCACACTACTCGACTTGCCCTCGCTAGCCGCCTTGCGTGAACTCTCGCCGTGCAAGCCCTAGATAGGTTGCGAGCCGTCTTGTGTTCTTCGCCTTGCATCGCAGCCCCTCTTGTGTTCATCTTGCACATCCTATCGCTGCATATACCAGGGAAGTCTTGCCCTAGCCGCCGCCGTGCTATCTGCCGATTTGTGCCTCTTCAAAACCATAACTTGAGGTACCTTCAGTAAAACGGGCATAACTTTTCGCTCGGTGCTCCATTTTGGCTCAAATTTTTACAGCAGCTTCGTGAATCCATTACGGGCCGACCCACACCACCTACGGTCGGTGTGAGTTGTCAAAAAAATCAAAAAAAATCGGGAGCATAATTAAAAAATTGGTTTAATGTCTTGCACGCTTTTCGACAGACGTGTTTGATTTTCTGTAGACCACAATCTGATCTCAGTTTGAGCTCTCAATTTTTGTGCTTCCATCTTTGGTGATAAGTGTTCAGAGAAAAATATAAAAAAATAGTTCAAAAAAGAAAAGTTGTGATTTCTACTAGTCACCCACTAAAAGAGAGGAAAAAGGCTGAAAAAGATTAAAAACAAGTGCATCGAGTGTTGTTTGCCTGTTCTGTGAGCTTTATCCATCATCTTTTATTCCAAGTTGTTGTGCTACGTCTAGGACACGTCTTAGCCAGCAATTGTGACTTGTACTTTGGATACTTATTGAACTTGGCTAATCTGCATTCGACTTTGTTCCATATACATATATATTGTGCCTCTCCTACAGCTCCACATACACTCTTCAGTCAGTACAGTGAAGGACCTTGCAATCTCGGAGCCACTTCCTCACATGTATCACAACCCATCCACCGGTTGTACCATCCATTGCTTGCATTGGTAAGAACCTGGTAAGAACTTGGTAAGACGTGTGTGAGGGTGTGATTCCACCAGACAAACCAACTAGCTCGTAGGGTCTTTCTTACTGACTAACCATGCCAGACGACGTGCCTGTTTTGAAAAGTGAGTTTCAGGAGAACATCAACGACCTGAAGGAGTTCTTCATGAAGGAGATTAGCAAGCTCACAAAGGAGGTCCAAAGCGGCAATCATACACTTGAGGACGTGAACAGACGAGTCTCCACTTTGACCACAAGGGTGCAACAACTTGAGGTCCATGCTGCTAACGAGGAGACATTCGATGATGATACTGATCACCCTGAGGACATTGTCTATGGTCCTGATGGTAAGATAGAAGCCAGGATGACAAGCGACAATCGTGCCCGTCGCGTTCTAGCACGCAACAAGAAAGGTATGGGAGGTAACCGCACTCGTGCTCATGATGATCCTTATGCTAAAGTTAAGTTTACCATACCATCTTTTTATGGGAGATATGATGATGAAGAATACCTTGATTGGGAGATGACAGTAGATCAAAAATTTGCTTCCCATCTTGTTCCTGATCAACATAAAATTAGACAAGCCACTAGTGAATTTAAAGATTTTGCTATTATCTGGTGGCAAGAGTGTGGTACTTTAAACATGCAACCTGATTCGGGGGGATGAGCTTAAGATAGCTATGCGTGATCGCTTTGTTCCTGCCTCTTATAAGCGTGATTTACGTTTGAAATTACAACGTTTAGAGCAGGGTGATTTATCGGTTCAGGAATATTATATAGAGCTTCAAAAGGGCATGATTCGTTGTGGGGTAGTAGAGGATCCTGAGGATAAAGTGTGTCGTTTTTACGGTGGTTTGAGACGTGAAATTCAGGATATTGTTGACTATAAACCATTTACTACCACCAACCAGTTGTTCCAGCTTGCTATGCTTGCAGAAAAAGAATTGCAGGGTCGAAGTAAGATCACCTACAGCAGCTACATGCCAAAAACTTTTACACCACCAGCAGCTAGATTGCCGGGTGTCTCTCCTTCCACACCACCAGCGAGTACACGATCGTCACCACCATCCCCTGCGTCCGTTTCTGAGGTAAGCAATGTGTCTCATGTGCAGAACAAGACACCATCTACTCTGACCAAGAGCTCTTCAAGTAAATCTGCAAACATTGTGTGCCACCGCTTCAAGGGTATGGGACATGTCATCAAGGACTGCCCAAGTACTCATGCTTTCATCGCTACGCTTGACGGTGGATATGTAAGTGCTAGTGATGTTGAAGATGATTCGGAGGAAGAAAAGGGTGAGGCCATTAATTCCTTGGCTGCATCGATGGGTTTTCCTAGTCTCATGGTGCAGCGTGCGTTGAGCTCTAGAGAGGAACAAGAGGAACAAGAGGAAGAAGAGAAGATTCAGCGCAAAAATTTATTTCACATGTATCTTATTGTTCAAATTGTCGTGTTCTCACCATCATTGATAGCGGGAGTTGCAATAATTTGGTGAGTTCAGATTTGGTTGAGAAGCTTGGCTTGCCCACTCGTTCTATTTCAGATCCTTACCATCTTGAATGGTTCAACAGTAGTGGTAAGGCTAAGGTAACTAAATCAGCACGTATACATTTTTCTGTTGGTTCTTATCATGACTATGCTGATTTTGATGTTGTACCTATGAATGCATCATCTCTTTTGTTAGGCCGACCATAGGAATTTGATAATGATGCTTCACATCATGGTAGAACTAATACATACTCTTTCATGCATAAGAATAAGAAAATTACATTGCTTCCTTTATCTCCTGCTGAAATTAAGAACCATTTTAAAGAGATTGCTGAAAATACTAAGAAAGAGAGTGCTAGCAATGCCTCTAATGATAATACACATAAAGGGATTAAGTTAAAAGGAGGTGCTTTTATTGCTACTACATCTGCTACTGCTGCGTTATGTGATAATCCTGATGCACCTTGTTATACTATGCTTTGTCGAGATATCTTTTCTGTTTTCAGTGATCATTTGTCTTGTGCATCGCATCCTGTTGTCACTAACCTTTTGCAGGAGCTTGATGATGATGGACCGGCGTCGAGAACGACTTCAGTTCAAGAAGGGGAGGACGATGAGGACATCGCCACGCTGAACACGTACATGCTACAGTCTTCCCCAAGTTACAACTCGTCTCCAACTTAGCCGCCACGTGGAGTTCGGATTCAGCCGATACCACTGCACGGTTTCGGCGATATCTCCCTCATACGACATCAAAACGAGGCGTATAAGCATGTGTTGGAAAGGGGACGACGACGCCGTCATTTTGGTTCTGTTCCTAGCTGTAGAACGTTCGTGGATCACTCTGTGTGACCACGACAATGTGCTGCGTCACCTGTTTTGGGCCTTTTCAGGCTTTGTATCGTGTCGGGCCTTTGGCCCAAGTTGAGGACGCCCCACCTGGTGCGCCCTCAACCCTAGGACGTCCCTAGGCTAATAAACTCAGCAGCCGCCGCCACTTAGACTCGGGTTTTGCTTAGATTATTCTGTTGAAGACAGTGTCGCCGTTCATCGGTTTGTGAAACCCCAACTCGTGTGCTGGATTAGCCTTCTTGGCGAGGTCAACCGGATTGTGACTACGGTTGATAACCAGAGGAGTCGTGGTGCTAAGATTGCAGGGTTCGAGTTTGCTGACTTGAAGCCGGATCGGTGTGTCGGGCTCCGCCCAAAACGAGTTATCCTTTCCCTGACGGAAGATCGGGCACCCTAGTTCCCATCAATTAAGCACATGGAAATGCTTAGAGTAATCCCTAGTATTTATTGATATTCATGGGGATTTTATGGAGCTTTGGGATAGGGTTGGCAATATTTGGGGTATACTAATGGGGCTTTTCTATTGGATGTGAGTTGCTCTTTTGGGATGTGGGGTCAAGAAATACCCTAAAATGGTTTGGATGGCTCTAATAGGTTTAGAAATATTTCTAGTATTTTTGGAGAATTGTGGGGAATTTTTGAGTAAAGGAAGTGCTTGAATTAGAGGTTGGTGTACGGTTTGCTGGGTGTACCTAGCATTTCTCGGAGGGGCTGACGCAGCAGTGGGGTCCGGCCGGTGCACTGTTCCGTACACCGAGCTCACGGGCCGGTGGACCGCTTCCACAGTTGGGGCGCGTGACGGCCGTCAGGCGGGACGGAGACGGCCGTTATGTGGGGTCCACGAGGGCAGCGACCCTAAGAGGGAAGACGTCGTCGGGATTTGCCGACGGCGTCGTCCGGGCCCGCATGGCAGAGAGAGAGCAGGCGGGGACATCGTCGGTCGCCGGCCCTCTTCTCCCTCTGGGGCCTCTGCTTCCCTCGTGGAGCAGAGGAGAAAGGAGAGGAGGCTGGTTGCCGATCGGATCCCACCGGCGGCCGGCGAGAAGCACCGGCCGGCGCTCTGCGGCGAGCGGCGTAGGTGGCGGCGCGGGGCGCACGGCGTCGGAGGCGGCTCGGCGTGGTGGCAGCGTTGGGACGCGTGGCACGGCGGAGCGCGGTGCGGCGCGGCACGGGGAAGGACGACGTGGAGGGAGCGCGGCCGCGCGTGGCTTGCCGGCGCGGCGGTGAGGCGGCCGGGCGCAGCCGTGGCGCCGACTGCAGCTTGGCGTGGTGGTGGCGGGTGACAGCGCGGGGCTCAACGTGGCGCGGCGTGGCATAGCGCGGTGCGCGCACGGCGGCGGCGCAACAGGCTGGTGGCGCGTGCTAGAACAACGCCGGCGGCGGTGCGGCTGGGCGCGGCGGCAGCGCCAGCGGTGGCGTATCCTAGTGGTGGCGGTGCGCGGCACGGCGCGGCACATGGTGGCGCGGCAGGCCGTGCGGCGGTGCGCAGTGGTGCAGAGCGCGCACGGCTGCGGTGCCTGTGGCGGCAAAGCTACGCCGGCAGTGGCGTCCGTAGCGGCGGCGGCGTGATTGGGGCGTGGTGGCGGCCGTTAGCAGCGGCGCCAGAGGGGCACTCCGGGCATGGACCAGAGGAGGGAGGCGAAGTGTGGGGCGACATGGCCACGGTGGGGGAAGGAGTTTGGCTCGGGTCGAGTTTGTGCCAGGGGAAGGAAGGGGTACCCTTCCTTTTATAGGCGGGACAGACGCGGGGGAGGCCGCCACGTCGCGCGGTGCGCCTGAGAACGGCCGACGGGGGCGAGACTCGCGGCAGGACGGGGGAGACTCGAGCTCGGCGGACGGCGGTGGCGAGGTGTAGTGCTCCCGGCTCTAGGGTGTTATCCCGACCGTGCGGGGTGTGATCAAGCGGTGATGGTAAGCCAACAGAAAAAGGAGGAAGGAGTTAAGGCGCAGGGGTGGGTGCTGGCAGCGGCATTAATGCCGGCGGCCAAGGCGCAGAGGGGTGACGGCAGCGGCGTTCCCAGGCTCGGCGGCGGGGGTGGTCGGCGCCGCGCTGCTGATTCGGTTGCGGATCGCGGCGTCGACACGCGTCGCGTGCGCGCTCTGGAGGTGGATCTCGGCCGGTGGCCGGGAATCGGGTGACGGCGAGCAGTTCCGACATGGGCGCGAGGAAGGGGAAAGGAAAGGAGGGGGAAGATGTGACGTTAGGCGACGTCAGCGCGCGCAAACCGGGCCGGGAAGGAGGAAGGGAGGAATGGGCCAAGCTCGCGTGGGCTGGGCCGAGCGGAGGAAGAGGAGCGGGCCGCGTGCGGGCCGGAGGAGGATTGAAGGCGAGCGGGGCCGGAAGTTGAAGGGGAAAAGGTGGACTTCGGCGACGGGCCGCGGGGAATAGCTGGGCCAGAAGCAGGGTTTGGCCCATCTATTAATAAAAAGGGTTTCCTATTTATTTGGATGAGGGTTTGAGTTCAGATTTGAAAAGGGATTCAAATTTGAGAAGGGTTTTGATGTAAGGCTTTGATTTGGACATTGTTTTGGAGGAGTCTTGGAATAAGACTTAGTATTCAAATTAGATTTGAATATTAAATCTAAAAGATTGGGGAAGGGATTTGACGGAGTTTCTACCCAGAGGAAATGAGGGAGTTTTCTAAGCATTCGAATGCAACACACATGTTTGCTTCAATGCATGGTTTAATTTAGGAAATATATTTTGGAATATTGTTAGGAAAGAAGTTACGTTAAATTAAAGAAAATTTTTTATAAAGCCTATATTTCTGAATGCCCTTCAAAGCAGGGTGTTACATCTCTAGTGGGCGATAATTTACGGGCATGACATACATTAGTTGCTAAAATTATAAATGTTCACCTCACATATCAAAGGGATAGTTTTCGCTGGACTTTAAGCCAAAATGAGAACTTTACAGTTCGCTCGATGTATAGAGCATGGGCTGCCCCAAATGTTGTAACCCGTAAGCATACCATCTGGAAACAAAAATGCCTATGAAAGTTAATATCTTTATGTGGTATTTGTCAAAGGTGTAGCTCAAACTAAAGATAATCTAGCAAGACACCAGTGGAAAGGAAGTGTTAAGTGTATTATTGTAATCTGGAGGAAACAAAACAACATCTTTTTTTTACTGTAATAATGCTAGATTAATTTGGCGTATGGTACAAATTTCTTTCAATATCGCTTCTCCGAGAGACATTCATCCTATGTTTGGTGACTGGCTAATTGGAGTGGATAGAAAGTTACAGTACAAGGTCTTAGTTGGGGCATCAGCACTTTGTTGGGGCATGTGGTTATGTCGAAATGATCTAATCTTTAACAACACAAAAATTGCTTGTTCTCTGCAGGTTATATTCAGAGGAACACATTGGATCCGTTTTTGAAGCATGGTGCAGAAAAGGAGGAACAACCCCAATTTTCATGGGGTGTCGTGTGCTTGAGACCATGATCATGGAAGTTTTTCCTCACAATGGGTGGTTTTCTAGTAATAGACTTCCTAGTAGTTAATAACGGATGAGACTCTCTCTCGTTTGAGACCCGTTGTGACTTTTTTCATATTGGTTGTAATAAGCTCGACTTTAAACAACTACATGCATCGATTGTTACAGAGGCTGGATTATTGAAATATATTCCCGTTTCTAGAAAAAAGATATTGTGTTGTGTGTTCATCTTGAATTTCAGTTCAATTTTCTTTGGGTGATAGGAAAAAGTTTGATCCGCATACTGTAATGGGTGAGTGCCTTCTTCTGGCCAAGTTCTTCCGGGGCCAATTTAATTTTAATAAATGTAATGCTTGATCCTCATCGGGCTTTGCAAAGTGCAGCCTACGTGACGAAACTGATGTGCAAGAATCCAGTGGTGAGTTGCCGTCTCCCTTGGTCCGGTTAGGGGCAACGGCAACAGTTGTTTATATCATGCATATACTCCGTAATTTGTATTTCTCTGTTTGAAGCTTTGATATTATCTTGACAGAGGCTGCCAACTCGTTTAAGGCTAACATAGTAGCTCGTCAACTCCAATAGCAGAAAAATATAAGATTCAAATAACTAATCTAGCTGCAAACAACACGCCCCCAATATAAGATTTCGTACTTTTCTAATTTAAATTAAAATAGTTATATTTTTTAAAGAATTAAATTTGACTAATCATTTTTATTAAAAATAGAAAAGAAAAGGACACGTGGAGGCTTCTGGTCTGTGATACCACGTGTCATCCTGACGTTAGTATAGGTGCATCAGTATGAAGCATAAGCAGCGCAGCGGCAACGCATGTGTGGGCCCCACTAGTCAGATATGGGCCTAGCTTGTCAGTCCATGGGCCTGTAGGTGAGACCCGTACGACAACAGTGGGCCCGCCAGCTGACATGGCAATCACATGAGGGCATGTACAGCCCACAGACGGCTAGCCGTCTGCAGAATCTCGAACTCAGCATACAGACGGATGTACAGACAACTCATACAACCCACAGACAGAGAGGTCGTCTGTAAGCTGTTTAATGCTATGCATGGAGCTTAAGATCAACTACAAATGTAACTGTGTATACCATTGCGTGGCTATTTGATTGAATAATATCAAGCATAAATCATAGAAACATGATTACGATATTTTTTAGGAATCATAAAAATAATAATGATATTATATATAGTTATATATATAGCACCAAGACTTGTTCACATTCAGAACTGACTCAGTAGGAAAGAAAACAGAAAGAAAACAGCCACTCATGGTTCACATTCAGCCAATTTGTTCACTTTGACATAGCAGATAGGAAAAATTAAACAGCAAGCAAATTTGTTCACTTTCACATAGCAGATAGCATTCAGCCACTAGGAGATAACAACCACTAGCCAGTTCAGTTCACATTCAGCCACTAGGAAAAAAAACAGCAAGCAAATTTTAATCGCGCCATATAGCCAGAGATAGCAGCCACCACTTGCAAAGTTCACACATCTGTAACAATAACAGTAAGGTTATTATAAGTCTTTAATCACAGATATATGTGGCAATAACAGTAAGTTTCAGATGTTGCAGAATTATTTACCTAGTTCAGTCAGATGCAAGGAAAAGAGTTTTCATTAGATACTTCATCATACTAACTCGTTGTTCCCTTTCCTCAGCCGACATTGAACTTGTATCTTGTGACATGAGGTTGATATAAGTCTCTATCATCTTTGATTCTTTATCAAGCTTCTTCCCTTCTTTGTATTCTTGTGCTGTAAGGTGGACAATTTTTGTGGCCTCTAGCTTCTCAGATGGCTTCTCCTGCCTGTCCAATAGCTTCATGCGCTTCTCATTGTTTTCCTCCTGGAATTTGCTATATCTATCAAACTTGTCTACATCAATGGGAGACTCCTTTGACTGACCATCATCACTACTGCTTGAGCCCTTTAACTTGCCATTTGCAGCAAGAGCTGCCCTTTTAGCTGCCTTCTGACCCATTGGTCGCTTTGGCATCTCATCAGGAATCTTGTCATCTTCTTGTGAGTCTCCTTCAAGATGGAATGATTTCCTTTTACGTGCATTCTTCAGGTCTTCATTGTATGTTTTCCACTTTGGGACATCTCGGCAAATTTTCCAAACCTCCATCAGAATGTAGGGGCCTAGAGGTGGCGCCATGTCTTTGTTGTCATCCAGATAGAACTTGTGTGCTGCATCAATCCACATTTGATCGTTGTGTCCACTTGTAAACACTCTACGAGCCTTAACATAAGCACATTCAAATAGGTCAGTCCATTTGTTAATCTTGTGCCATCTATCCTTGCATTGCTTCTGATTTCTTCTTCGAAGCGGTGGGGTAGTCTTGTTGTACGTATCAACAACCTCACCCCAATAGTGCCCACCAGCCCTATCTGCTCCAACAGTAGAATCTGTTGAATGTTCAATCCAAGCACTCATCACTCTAACATCCTCATCAATAGTCCACATGATCCTCCTCTCAGTCCTAACACTGTCATTGCCTATATCTGCTTGGGGCGGTGAACTTTCATCATTATTGTTGAACAAAGGGCTTCTGTGCATAGCTCCACCAACCAAATGAGAGTTCTGTGGCTGATTACCGAAGTAACTCATGAAGCCACCAGATGGATGTAAATTATTGTCCCTGGGAATAGAAGCAAATTTAACAAGGTTAACTAGAAGCTATGCTTTGTTGCAGTTTACAGTACTTTTTTTCCTTCAACGGGAAACTAGAACTATTGGAGCCATGAAACAGACAAAATTCAAATCCAATAGTAATTCAAATATAGTCACTACTAATAACTGATGAAGGTGCTGCAGAAATATAGGCACTACTAATAACTGATGAAGGTGCTGCATAAAAAATACTGCCGCTTCAGCCAAGACAGAAGAAGCTACACAAACTGTGGCCCAGAATTTTTTGCCGGTTACAACATTACAAAAACATAGAGTTTTTTAGGATTCAAGCTCTCAGCAATAAACCTCAAGCATATCCTCACCACTACAATGAATTGTGAATCTAAATGTGTAGACAGGTCATCAATATATGTATCAAAATCTTAGGTATAAACTACAAAATTTGCATCAATATATGTATCAGTATATGGTCCACGGGTATAACATGTCTATGTTGATACATATATTGATTCCAATCTCATATGAAGCTACACAAACTGTCCATCACATCTAGTTTCAAAAGAAAAATCACAGGAACCAGGGATTACCAAGATCTAGGAGAAGAGTCACCGCCGGCAGCATCAAAAGGAACTGCACATGGTGAAGGAGGGAAAGGGAATCCCATGGACGCCGACGAGCTGCCGGGGAAGCCACCTCCACAACTCCCGTCGATGGAGAACGGTGCCGTCGCCGGTTGGGTGCTTGATGTAGCTACTGACTCATCACCGCGTCCTCTAGAACGGGGTGGCGGTGGTAGCCCGACACCACGACCCAGAGAACGGGCCGGCGCTGTTGGGTGGCCACCACGACCGAAGGAGAGACCCGCCGCGGCCGCCGCCGCCGCCGCCCCAACACCGCGACCTAGGGTTTGGCCTGGGGTCGTCGGGGCCGCACCCAGGGCTGAAGGTATGGACCCGTTCTTCCTCGAAGATGCGCCGGTCCTAGACATCTCGCCAGTGCGGAGGAAGAAGCACGACGGCGAGATTCGGCGGTGCGGGGAAGTCTGAAACTGTGGTGGGGAAATCTCAGTGGAGGGGAGGAGGAAGATATGGTGCTCAGTGGTGGTTTTGGCGGGGAGATTTCCCCCGCGCGCGCCTAGGGGAGGGAGAAGAGCGCGCCCGCGCAGGCACTTGGGGATCCGGCCGCCGTCGCCTCGGCAAGACGACCCCTACAGCGCGTCTCCTGCGGTCTTCTCGGCCTGGGAGAACGCGCCGCCATCGTCGCCTCGCGAGACGACGGAAGGCCCGTCTCTGGGCATAGGCGGGGGGTATTTGCAAATTTGACCGTATAGAGATGGGGTACCTCGACGGGCTGTACATGCCCTGACAAGATCTGGCTTGCGTGGCCTGGCCACGTGGCGGTCCAGGTAACGTGCGTTCTGCTCCAGTAAAACCGCACGAGGCGGCGTTTCTAAATGACGTGGAATCAAGTTTTGATCATGAACGAATTTTTGTGGCCCACATGCAATTTTTCAGTACGGTTTTTTTCTTAAAGGGTATGCTTGATTTGTCTGTGACTGGGCCTCATTTTTCCATGCCGGGCTTGGTTGAGAATCCGGTCCTTCCATATGTTTGTAACTGATGTTGGGTTGGGCCTTACTAAAGTGTCATAGCACCCGCAGTGGGCGAACCGAGCCGAGGCATGGTTCGACGTAACCGAACCGTCGCCGCTGTGGGCGTCGAACTCTGCTGTCAGAACTAAAATTCACACCGTCTGCACGGTTCGAACACAACCGAATAAAGAATTATACGTGTGTTTGGCCGTTGCCCAACTGTCGCGCAGCTGCTGCCGAGCCTGCCCGTCTCGCCTAGCACCGCCGCATGCGGTCCGCCCGTCACTGGCGCAGCTACTACCGAGCCTGCCCGCGGCGTCTGGGCGGCCCTACCGGCTGGGCGAGGCAGAGCTCGTCCGCATGGCCGCGGCGCCGAGACCGTGCTCCGTCGGGCGAGCCGAGAGAAAGAGGGGAGAAAGAGAACTTGCGAAAGCGCCCACTGCCCCACGAGCTCGATTTGGCCGCCGCCATAGACGCTTCGGCCACCCGCTCCGCATCGCGCCAGCGAGGCTGCAATTCGTGCGAGGACGACGACGCCGCCGCCGCGATTCGCGCGTGGACGAGCTCGATTTGGCTGCATAAGGAGGGCTCGCGCGAGCGGGGAAGGAACATGCGAGCTACCCCTTCCCCTGCGACGCCCCCGCGCCGCAGCTCCCTGGCCACTGTCGACCGGCAGAGGGAGAGAAGGGGCACGAATTGAAGGGACAGTGCTGTGAAGTTGCTAATGTCTGTCTGGTTCTGCGGTTCGTCCTAGTGCTCCAAGCGTAGCACTTCTGAGGTATCCACACGTAAGGGATGGAACGCCGAGCGTTGGTGTGCCAGCACTGAGGCGCACCTGCGAGGGAGATTCACACGTGTACTGTAGCATGTGTACTGTAGCGGCGGCTAGGGTTTGGACGTGGCAAGTTCACTCGCCCCCTTAGCCCCTTCCACATATATATAGGCCGCCGTACTAATGGGCTGTTAGGAATCTAGGCAATTTTCGATATATTTTAATTCCAAATTTCAGCAGGTAATTCATGATTAAAACGAGTGAAACAGTGATAACATAGCATGTGCTTGTGTTCATGATTAAGACAATATATAACATGAACAAGATACAGAACATAGTAAGTTTCAGAATGTACCCAGGGGCGGGTCCGTTTCCGGAGGAACCGGATGCGCCGTTAGCAGCTGGATCAACCATGTTGATCGTGGGCTACCCTCAATCGAAGTAGCCGAACAGGTTGATGCAGCGAAGTCGTTGGTGCAGTGCAGACGGCCGTCGGGAGTAGTCGCGCTGTTCACTTGGGGAACACAGGGACGGTCGCCGGGAAGTAGTCGATCACAGCAGCAGGTGGACGATCGTTGAGCAGTCGCGCACTTGTTGCGCTACCCAAAAACCTGATTGCCTCGCTATCCCGAGCAGGAACTCAAGCGCGGCAGGTTTCGGAGGCTCTGCTCTTCCAGCAGCGTGTGCTGACTCACTAATGCTCAGCCATTTAGCACTAATAATTGTCCTGTCAAGAGGTGCAAAACCTGGCAACGCTCCGCAGCACGGCGCGCGCGCGGCGCGGCGCGGCGCGGCACGTCTCGTCTCGTCTCGTCTCGTCTCGTCACGTCACGTCACGTCACGTCACGTCCGGCCGGCCGGCCGAGCCGAGCGAGCGAGCGCGCGCGCGCGTGTGGCAACCCGGTGCTCCCATTTCAACTTCACAAGGTGTGCACAGATAGTCCACCATTTAAGTTGGTTACATTCCTTCTCAATTAACCATATGGGATTAACTACCTTAACCACCATTTGGTAACTCTTAGCATTAATTGTGGGCCTTAAATATTATTGATTTAATTGTTTGGAAATGGGCTAAGCCCAATTAAATCCAACAATCCCCACCAATATTTCACGGCTCACGAGAAATGCTTTCAAATTTACTGCTGTTTTGATATACTAACTTTAGTGGAGACTGTTAAGTTGAACTTCCACCTGAAGTAGTGGCTACACTTATCCACAACTAATCAATGGACTATGCCTTGAATTGACAGTTTTGTGCGAACAAGCTTGACCAAAATTCCTTGTTAGTACTAGGCTGCCGTATGCATCCCGCGGTTTGGAGCTTATAAGTCGTACTCCGAGCCTTTCATGAGTATCTAGAGATTACCCCGATCTCATAGACTGTGACTAGCAGTCAACTCATATAGGTGCAACCCTTAAAGATGTTCTGTAGGCCAACATCTTTATTCAAAAGAATCACTCGGATCACATTAAGGTTTTACCCAACCTGCCATACAGAATAGAAGAGAAATGCACCTTCTCTGGAATGAGCCTTATACAAAGGTTCTCTTCTCATAGTTGACCAATGGCTTGTTTCACCGTTCTTACTTCACGGGATCTCCGACCACATAGAACAGGTTACCACTACTGATCAACTTTCATGGGTCTCAAGCCCAATTCCATAGATGCATTGTCTATCACATTGCGTGAAAGACCCTTTGTGAATTGATCTGCCAGATTTTTAGCCGTTTGAACATAGTCCAAGGCTATCACTCCGGAGTTTCTCAGTTTTCTGACAGACTTCAACCGCCTCTTTACATGCCTTGAAGACTTCAAGTTATCCTTAGAATTGTTTACCTTAACAATCACTGTCTGATTGTCACAGTTCATGAGAATGGCCGGTATTGGTTTCTCAACTACTGGTAAATCCATAAGGAGCTCTCGAAGCCACTCAGCCTCAACAGTGGCGGTATCTAATGCTGTGAGTTCTGCTTCCATTGTTGACCTCGTTAAGATGGTCTGCTTGCAAGACTTCCAAGAAACAGCGCCACCTCCAAGTGTGAACACATATCCACTTGTGGCTTTAATTTCATCAGCATCAGAGATCCAGTTTGAGTCACTATATCCCTCCAGTACCCTAGGATAACCGGAATAGTGAATCCCATAGTCCATTGTGCCTGCTAGATAGCGCATTACTCTTCCAAGAGCATACCAGTGTTCATCTCCCGGATTTGAAACAAACCGGCTCAATTTGCTCACGGCATATGAGATGTCAGGCCTCGTGGCACTAGCTAAATACATCAATGAACCAATTATCTGAGAGTATCTCAACTGATCTCTCATTATCCTTTTATTCTTTTTCAGAATCATGCTAGCGTCATAAGGCGTTGAAGCAGGTTTAGAATCACTATAACCAAAGCGACTCAAGATCTTCTCCACATAGTGAGACTGTGTAAGAGTCACCCCACCATTGCCTTCTCTAACTAGCTTAATGTTAAGGATAACATCAGCTTCTCCCAAATCTTTCATCTCAAACTTTTGAGATAAAAAGTCTTTGACTTCCTTAATCACATTAAGGTTTGTCCCAAAGATCAGTATGTCATCCACATACAAACACAAAATCACTCCTTCACCGTTGCCATATCGATAGTACACACACTTGTCAGCTTCATTCACAACAAAGCCAGCAGATGTCAAAGTTTGATCAAACTTTTCATGCCATTGCTTGGGCGCTTGCTTGAGGCCATATAAAGACTTCACTAACTTACACACCATTCCCTCTTGACCTTTTGTTACAAATCCATCAGGCTGATCCATATAGATCTCCTCTTCCAACTCTCCATTTAGGAAAGCTGTCTTAACGTCCATCTGATGAACGAGAAGACCATGAGAGGCAGCCAAGAAAGTAACACTCGAATTGTGGTCAATCGAGCAACTGGTGAGTATGTATCAAAGAAATCTTCTCCTTCCTTTTGAGTGTAGCCTTTAGCCACAAGCCTTGCCTTGTACTTTTCAATAGTACCATCTGGCCTAAGCTTCTTCTTAAACACCCACTTGCACCCTATAGGTTTGCACCCATAAGGACGTTCAACGACTTCCCAAGTGCCATTAGACATGATAGAATCCATCTCGCTCCTTACTGCTTCCTTCCAATAGTCAGCATCAGGAGATGAATATGCCTCTTCAATGGTCTTAGGTGTGTCTTCCATGAGGTATACAATGAAGTCATCACCAAAAGACTTTGCAGTCCTTTGTCTCTTGCTCTTTCTAGGAGCTTCATTGTTGTCCTCCTCAGTGTGTTCAGTGTGTTCTATCAAAACAGCAGGTTCTTTATCAATAGACATGTGTTGACTAGATGTGCTAGCTTCCTCTCTCATAGGAAACATATTTTCAAAGAAAGTAGCATCTCTGGACTCCATGATTGTACCAACATGCATGTCAGGTACTCCAGATTTCACTATTAAAAATCTATAGCCCACGCTGTGAAGAGCATAACCAAGAAAGACACAATCCACAGTCTTTGGTCCGAGCTTACGTTTCTTGATGATTGGCACATTCACCTTTGCCAAACAACCCCAAGTCCGTAAATAAGAAAGTGATAATCTTTTCTTTTCCCATTCCTCAAATGGTGTCTTTTCTTTGTTCTTAGTAGGAACACGATTCAGGACATGACATGCCGTCAATATAGCCTCACCCCACCATTCCTTGGAAAGTCCCGCTGTATCTAACATGGCGTTAACCAAATCAGTTAGAGTGCGGTTCTTTCTTTCGGCCATCCCATTTGATTGAGGAGAGTAGGGAGGCGTCCTCTCATGAATTATTCCATGTTCCTCACAGAACGAAGTAAAGGCATTAGAAAAGTATTCTCCACCACGATCTGACCTTAACCGTTTGATCTTTCTCTCAAGTTGATTTTCTACCTCAGCTTTATAGACTTGAAAATAATGTAATGCTTCGTCTTTTGATTTTAACAAGTAAATATAGCAAAATCTAGTGCAATCATCTATCAAAGTCATGAAATACTTTTTACCACCTTTCGTCAACACACCATTCATCTCGCATAAATCAGAATGAATGAGTTCTAGAGGTGCCAGGTTTCTCGCCTCGGCAGCCATGTGAGGCTTGCGAGTTTGTTTAGATTCAACACATACATGGCACTTTGAACCTTTGACTAGAGTGAATTTAGGAATTAAACTCAGATTTGCTAGTCGCATCATACACCCAAAGTTAACATGACAAAGTCGAGAATGCCAAACATTAGACTCATCGTCAACATTAACCACATGATTCACAATGTTATTACAACCATCAGACAAAGAAAAGCGGAACAAGCCTCCGCTGTCATATCCTTTACCAACAAAAGTTCCATACTTTGAAAGCACACATTTATTGGATTCAAAAACTAATTTAAAACCGTCTCTACACAGTAGAGACCCGCTGACTAAATTCTTCTTGATTGTAGGGACATGCTGCACGTTCTTCAATTGCACGATCTTTCCCGAAGTAAGCTTCAGAACGACCGTACCAGCACCAAGAACACGCGCATGTGACCGTTTCCCATCAACAAGGAGGTAGTCCCACTGGCCTGATAAGAAGAAAATAAAGAAATATCAGCACACACATGAATATTAGCACCTGTATCAATCCACCATTCAGGTGAATCACAAACTGAAAGAACAGTAGGTAAATGATTACCATACCCCGATGTTCCCGCAGATGTCTCGCCAATAACCACGTTCGCTGTCTTTGCAGCGCCCTTGCGCTGTGGGCACTTTCCAGCAAAGTGTCCAGGCTCACCGCACACATAGCAGTGACCATCATCTTTCTTCTTTTTCTTAAAAGTGGTTGTCTGCTTAGTCTTTGCACCATTTTCAGGCTTGTTGTTCTTCTTCTTGCCATGGGAGAAATTATTCTTCTTCTGCACAAAATTTGCGCTAGAAGCTCCAACAATTCCTTTGTTGCGAGTATCTTTTGCCCTTGCCTTCTCTTCAACATCCAAAGAGCCAATCAGATCAGCAACGCTGAACAATTGTCTCTTATGTTTTAGAGAAGTGGCAAAATCCCTCCAAGAAGGTGGTAGCTTGGAAATGATACTTCCAGCCACAAACTTGTCGGGCAACTCACACTTAAAACCTTCGAGTTCCTTTGCAAGCGTATGTATCTCATGGGCTTGTTCTACTACAGGACGATCATCAATCATCTTGTAGTCATTGAACTTCTCCATGACATACAATTCGCTCCCAGCATCGGAAGCACCGAAATTGGCCTCAAGCGCATCCCACAGCTCTTTGCCAGTTGTTTTGGACAAATAGAAATCTACCAGATGATCTGCAAGAACGGAAATCACGGCGCCACGAAACAGGTTATCGGCAGCCTCGAAAGCTTGCTCCCCCTCTGGAGTAAGCTCTTCGGGCTTCCCCTGCGCGACGTGAATAACGTTCATGGCAGTCAACCAGAGAACCATCTTATTGTACCAACGCTTGTAATTTGAACCATAAAAAACATTGGGTCTAATTGAGCAGCAAAACCAGTAACCGAAAGCCTAGCAACATCAGGTTTTTGGATTGTTAGGAATCTAGGCAATTTTCGATATATTTTAATTCCAAATTTCAGCAGGTAATTCATGATTAAAACGAGTGAAACAGTGATAACATAGCATGTGCTTGTGTTTATGATTAAGACAATATATAACATGAACAAGATACAGAACAGAGTAAGTTTCAGAATGTACCCAGGGGCGGGTCCGTTTCCGGAGGAACCGGATGCGCCGTTAGCAGCTGGATCAACCATGTTGATCGTGGGCTACCCTCAATCGAAGTAGCCGAACAGGTTGATGCAGCGAAGTCGTTGGTGCAGTGCAGACGGCCGTCGGGAAGTAGTCGCGCTGTTCACTTGGGGAACACAGGGACGGTCGCCGGGAAGTAGTCGATCACAGCAGCAGGTGGACGATCGTGGGACGGTCGCCGGGAAGTAGTCGATCACAGCAGCAGGTGGACGATCGTTGAGCAGTCGCGCGCTTGTTGCACTACCCAAAAACCTGATTGCCTCGCTATCCCGAGCAGGAACTCAAGCGCGGCAGGTTTCGGAGGCTCTGCTCTTCCAGCAGCGTGTGCGCGCACGAAGTGGAATGGGGATCGTTCAGAGAGCAACGGACGCAGTTAAAATAGGAGAGGGAGAGGTAGGAATGCCATTAGCACTAGTAACTGACGCTCAGCCATTAGAACTAGTAACGGAAGCACAATCGGCGCGGCACGTCTCGTCACGGCCGGCCGGCCGAGCCGAGCGAGCGAGCGCGCGCGCGCGTGTGGCAACCCGGTGCTCCCATTTCAACTTCACAAGGTGTGCACAGATAGTCCACCATTTAAGTTGGTTACATTCCTTCTCAATTAACCATATGGGATTAACTACCTTAACCACCATTTGGTAACTCTTAGCATTAATTGTGGGCCTTAAATATTATTGATTTAATTGTTTGGAAATGGGCTAAGCCCAATTAAATCCAACATGGGCTGCCATTCATGGGTCCATTAGTAACCCTAATCCCTCGTGGGTCAAGCCCATAAACAGATCCAATCCAATTGTCTCTTGCGCATATTTCCAACAACATTATCATGGACCGCCAATACATACGTAGAAGGCTCACTATACACGAAAACTGACAACTATACGGATACTCCTTACGGGATTTCCACGTTTATAGTAGAGAGAATTCCCTATATAAACACCACTAACTCAACTATTCCTTTATGCCATTAAAATTTTCAAAAGTTCCTTATATGACACCAATTCTACGTTTCATGCCCTATGCTCTATTTGACACTCTGTCCATTGTTCCATCCAATTTCTGTCAACTGCCACATGAAAAGTCAAATTTGCCCCTTAAGACAGTG
>WEIB01001113.1:0-20546 GCA_015476505.1 Urochloa ruziziensis | reverse complement strand
AGCTAAAGAGTTTCACAAAGGAAGAGGCCCAGACAAGAAAAGGGCACCATTCTGCGGGATACACAAAAAAGATGCAGGTCCGGCTGAAATGCACTACCGAGTATACAGCGACCGCAGAGCCTATTGCTGCTCCCTAATTGGTTGCATGTCCCACTTTGCATGCTGCCAGATTCCCCTATGTAACCAGAAAAAAGAATCGTTTGACCGAATATTCTCTACTGTAACCGGAAAGCAATCGGAAAAAAGAATCTTAAAACCGAAAATAGCATCTTGAATCACAAAAGGAATCTTCGAACCGGAAAAAGGAATCTTTTGACCGGAAATCGACACACAGTAGGAGAACCTTTTGCATGCAAGGTGGGGCAGCAATGGTGACTAGAGAAAGGGAAGCTGCGAAGAAGGTAGTGTAAGGAAAATGGCCCTAGGCCATGTTTATGATTTTGGTGATTAATGCCAACTAGTCATTGGGACTAACATGTTTGTGAAGATGTATATTTGAAGGTATTTTTAGGTTCCAAGTGACGGTATGCAAGCCATCCAAATTATACTGAAAATCCAGAGATGGTATGTTGTAGTCGACACAAGATATCGCAAGTACAAGAAGAGAATCCTGCTCAAGAGAGCACCGGAGCTTCTCCATGAGAGCACCGGAGCATCTCAGTGGAGCACCGAATCAATCGGTTGTCAGCGTGGGAAACCAGCAGGGCCAAGGTCAAATGGAGCACAGGATGGTCCAGTGGTAAAGTCAATAAGAGCACCGTTGTAACACCCTCAAAATTAAGTAGGATTAGTTCAGGATTAATCACTAGGTTTATTAGAATAATTATAGAATTAAAGAAATAAAATATGAGTAGAAAACTATGAATAAATATGGGAAAATAGAAGGGATGATCTTAACTCGAGTGCTCGACTAGGACAAATTAGATCTCTAAAACCTTGGGTTAAAACTAGAAAAGATTTGGATTAAGTTTGAATTCAAATTCCCTCAAAAATCCCTTTCAAAAACCCTTTAAACAAATAGAAAACCGTTTAAAGTTTAGATGGGCCGAAGCCTCATTTTCAGCCCAGCAACTCATTGTCAAAGTCCGGCTTCCCTCCCTCGACTCCTGGCCTCGTCCGCCCTATCGCTTTCCCTCCCACCGGCCCAACTCCCCTGCGGCCCAGTCCGCTTCCCCTCCGCTCGGTCCGCTGGCGCCCCATGGCCCAGCTCGTCACCACGGCCCGCTCGCGCCCCCGGCCCACACGGCCACCTCCCTCCTCCTCCTCCCTAACCTAGCACCGCCTCCGCCCGTTTCCGCCGCCGCCGCCGCCTGCTAGAGCCACCGCTGCTCTTGGCCATCGCCGGCCGAGCTCCGCCGCACGCTGGCGCTGCCCAACGCCCAACCGCCCGCACAAGCGCCAGTCACACCTTGCGACCGAGCGCCACGCACCCCCTTTCCCCTCCTTTCCCAAGTGTAGACCCCCTTGGCCCCGAGTGCCATTAATGGCACCAGAGGTGCCCATACTGCCGCTCCCCGCGATGCCCTATGGCACCGTAGGCCTTGCCCCCTACAGGCTCACCACCGCCGCCCGATGCGCACCCCATGGCCGGGATGAAGCCCCAAAGCTCGAGCCTGCCACGTGTCATCACCGCAGGCCGCCACGGCGAGCTTGGTGCGGCACCGACCACCCGAGCAGGAGTTCCGCCGGCCTCATCCTTCGCCGCAACGTGGCGTGCTCCCCGGCGCTCTCCCCGCCTATAAATAGAGGTCGCCCCCTTCACCTCCTGCCCACACCGAGCGCCGAGCCGAACCGAGCTCTGGCGTCCCCCTCCCGTGGCCACCTCTCCTCTCTGGTCTCCCTCCTTCCCTTCTGAGGCCAAGAACAGGTTGCCGCCGATCTCCTCCACCTCCCCGTGCTCCCCGCTTGGGCCCTGGTGGCAGGAGCGCGAGAATCGGGAAGAGCTCCGAGCTCCACCCCCACCTCACATGGCGCGGACGCCAGGAGGAAGACGACCCTCTCTGGTCGCTCTTCTCTCCCGCGCCGTGAGGCTGGCAAGTGGGCCCAGCCCCTCCCCCAGCCGCGTGGTCTCGGTCCATGAACACCGGAGACACGGCCACGCTCCAGTCCACGACCGGCCCACAGCCTCCCCTCGCCCGGACCGCGGGTGCACCCGGCCCACGTGGACCGTGAGGTTTCACCCCAGGTCCACCATGTCCACCGCGGCGGCGCACCAAACAGTGCGCATGGCGGGCCCCACAAGCCCGCGTCGGCTGGCCCACCCTGCTGCGTCAGCCCCTAGCAAAATGCTAGGTACACCCCGGTAAGTGTACACGCAAGTGTATTTCGAGCCATTCCTTTATCCCAAAAATTACCCAAAAATACTCAAAAATACTAGAAATATTTCTAAGCCTATTAGTGCCATCCAATCCTTTTTAGCATGTCATTAGAACCTAAACCCAATCATGTTAGGTTCTAACCAATAGAAAGCCCTCCCTCGGTGTACCCAGAAAATCCCCCTTTCTCTGTCTTAGCCCCATAAATCCCCAATTAATTCCCATAAATATTAGGGATTATTCTAAGCATTTTCATATACTTAGTTCCCTAATATTTACATCCTAAGCTTAGCCATGCCTGTAAACCACCCGAAACCCCGCCGTTACGCCAATCGTGTAAGCCCTAACCCCGCCACAACCCTCGTCGTCCAACCGACCGTCCGTACACCACTAGGTGTCAATGAAACCATAGCCATCATGCTGCCCAAAATAGTGTAAAGACTTTCTAGAAATCCATACCTGGGAATTATTCTTTAGGAATCTATATAATTCCCGAAATACTGATAACCACCATTCCAACCATCTTCCAGAGGATTATTTAATAATTCTCTTCCAAATTCCCATCCTTTAATCCATTGGTTATTCTATATAATTAATGGATTATTAATCCAACCCCAGCTGTTAGAAGAATCCTTTGAATCCCTGCCTTGTTTCTATTCCTTTTCCTTTTACGATTTGATTGATGTATTGTTATCCTGATTGTTATTTTATGTGTTTTCATCGATAGCATGACCGGGCCCGACAAGACGCCGAGGCTCCAGAAGGCCCGAAGCCCAGCCCGGTCAACATACGATGTACGCCTGCGTAAGGAACGACTAAGGATCGACAATGAAGACAAGTCTCACCAATAATATCACTTTAATCAGTAAAGTTTACCATTCTCGCAGCATAAGCTATGAGGAGGCATCACGTGGGTGAATGCCTGGCCCCGCTGTAGTTATAGGACGCTGATTGGGAGTGGAAGGAAGATTCCAATGAGGGGATTCTGTCCTAAGAGCCACTCTGATCCCAGTTAAGGACCGGTTCGTGAGAGAGTCTTTCCAATCCCCTGTACAACCACGCATGCCAAAAAGGTATAGCCTTCAGGAATACCTATTTATGTGAGGCCTTGACTCACACCCCACTAGTTAGCACTAGTAAACTGTCCCAAGGGGCCACGGTGGGCAACGGGTATGCTGGAGACAGCCCCAGACAGAGGGCTGGGACTGGCCGGCACGGGTCGCATGTGACAGGGCTGGTAGGGCCCATGGCGATGCATGCCCCTTTAATATGATGCATCCATACCCGGGTTTTGATGTCCTTTTGTGGACGATTATGCGATCCCTGCTTAGGCCCCAGTAGCACCCGTGGACAGAGCTAGTGATTGGCTGTCTAGAGATAGACGCCAGTGGACACGAGTCTCGTAGGTCTACGCCCGCCATTCGCGGAGGTGGGAACAGACCGAATGCGTGGTAGATAAGTACAACCTCTGCAGAGTTAAAATCTATCTGGATAGCCACAGCTCTCGGCATAGAGCCGATTTGGTCAAAGCCCCCACTGATTAGATTTACTTTATTGCATGGGAAACCCGGACGGCAGGAGCGCCGATGACTGGGTTCTGGGCTTGATATCGGGACTGGCAGGGAGGAAATGCCCCTCTAGGCCCAACCTTCACATTATTTAATTTAATATATTATGTTATTGAATTGTGGGATTTGTTGGGTATTCAATTCTGAATACTCAGTCTTGCTTTCATTGTCACACAGGTTTAGGTCTCCAGGGCGACGAGGTGCTGTAACTCACTCCACTGGAGAAACGAGTGCCCGCCGCTATCCGCTAGCTTGAAATGGTGAATAAATATTTGATTTATACATTATTTACTGCTCCTGATACTAATCTGTGATAAGATCTGTATCAGCGACCCATCCAGGACCTGATACAGGTAATCAAGGGACGTCCCGGTAAGGGGTCCCCACAACCGTATCAATCGGTGAACGTGACAGACCTTAGGTGCACTCAAATGTACAAAGGTGCACAGGATGGTCCGATGGTAGCAGCGGTTGGATCGGTGGTGTCGGCTCGGCTCAAGATCGGCTCAGTTTCGGCTCTGTCAGTTTTATACTTAGCATCGACTGATCCGATGCTAACTCAATCAGAGCAGCGTATGAGTCGGTGGTCAGTTTGAAGTCAACAACCAGTGCAACGACTAGTTGGCAAAATTGCTCCGGTGCTAATCTACGGCGAGCATCGGATGGGTCGGTGGTACGCATGAAAGTTGGCCGTTGGAGCAACGGCTAGTTCTTGGACTTGGGGCTATATATACCCCCTTGGCCGGCCTTTTGGAGGGTGCTTGAGCATTGGGAAGTTTTGGGGAGGTACTCTACTCATTTGCAGGTGCTCATTCCACCAAAGTGCTAAATAGAAGATCTAGTTGATTAGCATAGAGCTTAGTGCTTGATTAAGTGCTAGTTAGACCTTTTAGCGCATTGCTTTAGGTGTTAGCCTAGAGTTTAGGCGAGGTTTCCATACCTCTTTGTATCGGTGCTTGCGCGCATCAAGAGTTGTAAGTATCGGGGCTTGTAAGTCGTGCGAGACCCTCCAACCGCGTATGTGGAGAGGCCGCCGTTACTTTGTGCTAGGGAGGTGAGGCCCTAGGCATTTGCCGAAGCTCAACCAAGTGGAGGCGGCGAGGAGCATCCGGGAGAGGCCAAGCGGAGACCCACTCGCGTGTGGGTAAGTCCCGTAGGCTATCCTACGGAGTGACTCGACTGGGGAGTTCATGCCCTTGCGCGGGCATTCCCTTTGAGAGGGGCTCCAACAACGAGGACTAGTGGAAAGCCGTGGCTTTCCGATACCTCGGGATACATCGCCGTGTCAGGGAGTTTGCTTACTCTATCTCTTTACATTCCGCATTACTTATTGCACTACATTCCGCATTTACTTTTCTAGAATTGCCATGTGTAGTTGCTAGGATTGGAACCTAGGGTGCAAAACTTTTAGCGGTAGAGTTAGCAACACATAGAAAAACCTAATGCTACATTTAGATAGAAATTGAAATAGGTTTTTATATGTGCTCTTAGCCATAGTTTTTAATAGGAACCCTAATTCACCCCCTCTTAGGGTGTCACGGTCCCTTCAGGTAGCACCAAAAGAAACAACGAAGTCTGTTAATTATGCTTCGTCTGTCAACCAAGCTGTATCACTCAATGCATTATCACCGCACTGCTTCCAGTATTATCCTCTACCACATTATCCACCATACCCACAGTCGCCAACACCAGCAGCTTGGGGACAACATCCCGAAGTCCCAGCTTACGATCTGACAAATAAGCATCGGTTGGTGTTACAAGCAGCGCAATCAGCACCGGCCTTCCTTCAGCCCTTCGTGGAGAGATTCCTTATGAGCGTCTATGTAGCAAGTTGCCTGATTACTCCAGCCTTCGTCTTTTTGGCTGTGTGTGCTATGTGCTTCTTGCACCTCGTGAGCGTACTAAATTAACCGCTCAGTCTATTGAGTGTGTTTTTTCTAGGATATAGTGCTGAGCATAAGGGATATCGGTGTTGGGATCCTGTTGGTCGTCGGATGCGGATTTCTCGGGATGTTGTTTTTGACGAGTCCCGTTCTTATTATCCTTGTCCTTCTTCGGATACTTCTTCCGCCTCCTTAGTTGACCCACTCTCCTTCTTGATTTTGCCTGATGTCTCTATTGCTAGTACACGTGTAGTACCTCCTCCATTGGCACCTTCCCCTGATGTACCTCCTCTGTCTACATCTTCTCGTGTGGTGCCTTCTTCACTGGCGCCACAGCCTTCTCATGTGGTGCCTTCTTCTCGTGAGTTTTTCTACAGGTCCTTCCCTGGTACCTGACTATTCTTCGGATGCGCCATCCTCTCCGGACGCGACTCCCACAGAGGATTCTTCGCCTGCGCAGTTCCTCCGACGTTGTGATCGTACTACTCGTCGGCGTCCTGATTTTTATTCTCCTTCTGCATATTCTGTCGTGGTTCTTTCTGAACCTAGCTCTTATCGTGATGCTATTCTTCATGAGGAATGGCAGCTTGCTATGGCTGAGGAGATTGCTGCTCTTGAGCGCACTAACACGTGGGATCTTGTTCCTCTTCCTGCTCATGTTCATCCTATTACATGTAAGTGGGTCTATAAGGTTAAGACTCGTTCTGATGGTTCTCTTGAGCGCTATAAAGCTCGTCTGGTGGCTCGTGGTTTTCAGCAGGAGCATGGTCGTGACTATGATGAAACTTTTGCGCCTGTTGCTCATATGACTACTGTTCGCACTCTTCTTGCTGTGGCTTCTATTCGTGAGTGGTCCATCTCTCAGCTTGATGTCAAGAATGCCTTTCTTAATGGTGAATTGCATGAGGAGGTGTATATGCGTCCTCCACCTGGTTATTCTGTTCCTGAGGGTATGGTTTGTCGTCTTCGTCGCTCACTTTATGGTCTTAAGCAGGCTCCCCGTGCTTGGTTTCAGCGCTTTGCCTCTGTGATCACCGCTGCTGGTTTTTCTGCCAGTAATCATGATCCAGCGCTTTTTGTACACACTTCCGCTCGTGGTCGGACTCTTCTCCTTCTTTATGTTGATGATATGATCATTACGGGAGATGATTCTGAGTATATAGCTTTGTGAAGGCGCGTCTCAGTGAGCAGTTTCTGATGTCTGATCTTGGTCCTCTTCGTTACTTCCTTGGGATTGAGATTTCCTCTACTCCGGAGGGGTTCTATCTGTCTCAAGAAAAGTACATTCATGATCTTCTTGATCGTGCTGCTCTTACTGATCATCGCACCGTTGAGACTCCCATGGAGCTCAATGTTCATCTTCGTGCCACTGATGGTGAGCCTCTCACTGATCCTACTCGTTATCGTCACATTGTGGGGAGTCTTGTTTATCTTGGTGTCACTCGTCCTGATATCTCGCATTCTGTGCATATCCTGAGTCAGTTTGTTTCAGCTCCCACCCAGCTTCATTATACTCACTTGCTTCGTGTCCTGCGTTATCTTCGTGGGACTATATCTCGTCGCTTGTTCTTTCCCCGCTCTAGCTCTTTACAGCTCCGGGCATATTGTGATGCTACTTGGGCTAGTGATTCCTCTGATCGTCGATCTCTTTCTGCCTTTTGTGTGTTTCTTGGAGGTTCTCTCATTGCTTGGAAAACAAAGAAGCAGACAGCAGTTTCTCGTTCGAGTGCAGAGGCTGAGTTGCGGGCTATGGCTCTTGTGACAGCGGAGGTTACTTGGTTACGGTGGTTGCTTGAGGATTTTGGTGTTTCTGTTACTATACCGACTCCTCTTTTCTCTGACAGTACAGGTGCTATCAGCATGGCTCATGATCCGGTGAAGCATGAGCTTAGTAAGCATGTTGGTGTTGATGCTTTTTATACACGTGCACAGGTACAGGATGGTATTGTTGCTCCTGCGTATGTGCCTTCAGAGATTCAGTTGGCTGATTTATTTACCAAGGCACAGACTGGAGCTCGGCATAGATTTTATCTCTCCAAACTCAGTGTTATTGATCCACCCTGAGTTTGAGGGGGGGTGTTAGATGTATATGTATTCTTGTAGATTTCCCGTTGTATAAGGGGTTTTGTGCATATTTCCTAATACCTGTACCTGTATATATTTGGGCCTAGAGCCCCCATATTGAATACAAGTGCTATTCATAACATTACAAACCTATATCATGCTAAAGGGTACCGAGTTATTTCAAAATGAAAGCATCTCTTACCTATCATTAATTTTTTGGGGCAATTCACCTTGGGTGTCATCAACCAGTTCCAAAGGTTGCCATCAACAACTGCTGCTTGAACTAGTGCCAAATCTCAGTACGTTTAGTGAGGGTTGAAGGGGTTTACCAACTGGTGCTGATGAAGGTCTTTCCAATAGCGTGGTTCTGCAAAGATGGTATTTCATTCAGCACACTGGGCCTATCTGTTACTGAGCTTAAATTGTTGGAACCCATGTCAAAATAGTCATACAAATGTAGACGAGTTAAGAACGTGATATCTTGCCCTCCAAAGACGTTCTGTTGAGATCAAGCTCGACAACATGACTAATTTTGTTGCTACAGGCGACCCCTGTCCATGGCAGCAGTCTTGGCCTAGGTGCCATGAGGCAAGGATGTTATTGGTTATACCTTCTTCGAAGGCCAAAAGGGCGTCCCTCTCATGCGCTATGCAGCGCCCACTTGGGGCTGCTGCACTGCAAATATGACGGCGAGGGAGAAGCAGCAGGCGGCGCAGTCACGTAAAATGGAAACATTGGCAGCTTACGGATGGCATGGGGGTGGTGTCACTTTCGGCGATGAAGCTGCAGTTAGCAGGTTGGTTTATGAAGCTGGTGGCGACAACTGACGAAGTATGCTCTTGCTAGATGTTTGTGATTATTGTGACAGGTACAGTAATGGGTAGGAAAGTCGTCGACTAAAATTCGGCCACAGATGTGTGTGTGGATTGTGGAAGCAATCACCCAGCAGCCATCGCTTGCCTTACCCAACCCTATGTTGGACAAATTTGTAATACAACGAGTCACCTCACGCTAGCTACAAAATAGTGCGAGAGGAGCAATGTGTGCATAGCCTAAAGAGAAAGAGAAAGAAAGATACAGATCGTGGAAGTTTCATTCATCTTCGTGATTGTCATCTTCTTCTGTGGTTGTCAACATCGTTGGACTAAATGCGCAGGGCCAGATCAATGGAATCAGAACGAGTGGGACTCTGTGGACCCATAACCGGTGCTTAAATTATACAGCATACTAGATCATAATTTGAAGGAATTATTGATAAAAACATATACACGCAAGATGCTATGGGCACACAAAATTGGAACAAAATAACATATCGGAACAAAATAACTCCCAATTTGAATAAGGATACTGTGATTTGGACATCCTCGCAGCCTAAAAAATTTGAAGGAATTATTGATAAAGAACTTACGCGCAGGATGCTATGGGCATACAAAATTTGAACAAAATAACATATCGGAACAAAATAACTCCCAATTTGGATAAGGATACTGTGATTTGGATTCCATCCTGGTGACTAGGAGCATATCCTTGGTGGAGCTATAACGTAGGCTAGGGGTGTCATTTTCCTACCGATACCTAGGATAAATCGTCGTGCCGAGTTTGCGTCCCTTCTAATTAGTTCCTTTACAGTAGTATATTTTCTAGGATTGGCTCTAGGTTGCAAAACTCTGTTTATGCTTTTTAAAAAATTAGTGGAAGCCAGATCAAGGTGTTAAGTTTTTAAGTTCTCCAATTCACCCTTCCCCCTCTTAGCCTATACGAGCACCCTAATTCCTGGCTCCATAATTCATACATGCTTGATTACTCAACTAACCAACAATTCTGCACACTGTCAATGCAAAATGCAGGCATTTTGGTACCTAGAATAACTTTTTGAGCTTCACGGTTTCAATCTTCTGGTCTGTTCACAAATAGTTCCTGCAACAAACATCTATTTTCAATGTATAAAAAGTTCAAAATATGATATTTTGACATGATACAGGCAAGCAACATTCACTAAACCATTTCTAAACTACAAGAACTGGCCTTGAGGTTCACACATCTCAATACATGTCTTCTCCAAATGATTTATCATTACGGAACTTAGGGAACATGATTCGAAATACTGAAATCACTACAATGTTGTTTTTTTACTGTATTACATTAAGCAAAATACATTTCATCTCTTAGAACAGTTGAGTTGATGACAGCCCTAGAGCATAAAAGAGTAAGATTTTCTAATCCACACTGCCAACTTCCTTGTCTGCACAAAGATGTCTACTCATTGCAGTAGTGGTGCCAAGCTAAGTCATACACCAGCCTGCCTCAGATTACATGGCCTGAAGGAACAGTATCATGTAGTTTCGGAACAAGGACGAGCTTCTCCTTTCGATGGACCGTCAATCCAAACACTTCCGTCATATCAATGTCTTGCTTGTCCACGCCAGTAGGCAGATTCCAGTCGAAACAGTACATGAGGTTCGCCAGCATAATCTCAGCACTAGCGAATCCAAAGTTGAGGCCAGGACACATCCTTCGGCCAGCACCAAATGGTATGAACTGAAAGTTATTACCCTTAAAGTCAATCGCTGCAGCGCTGCCCCCATCAGTGAACCTCTCTGGTATGAATTCATCAGCCTTCTCCCATGACTCTGGATCTCTGTTAATATTAATAGCCCATGAGTTGATGATGACCCTAGTTCCAGAGGGGATTGTGTAGCCATCAATTTCACAGTCCGCCATGGATTGGTGAGGCAAGAGAAGTGGAGCTGGTGGGTGCAACCTTAGGGTCTCCTTCACAACAGCTCTGAGATAGGACATGCTAGCTAAGTTTTCTTCATTGACCATTTCTTGTCCCTTTGGTGTCTTCTTCCTCACCTCATCTTGTAACTTGGTCCTGAGGTTAGGGTTGCACATGAGCTCAACAATGGCGAATTCAAGTACCAAAGTTGATGTATTGGTTCCCGCATCGAATATGTCCTGTATGCGCATTAGTTAGTACACCCTCAGTCCCAAATTGTAGGTATTCTTGTCTTGACATACTAGAAACTATGTATCTATAGAAGCCAAAACGACTTATATTTTGAAATAGACTAGTATCAATCCATTGCAACAATATAGAAAGCTATCTTTTCTCTAAAGAAAATTATTTATTTCGGAGCTACTTAGGGCAGTCCCAACCCTCTAACTAGAATGGTTTCCATAGCATTAATTAGATTGCCACATAGGATTTTTAGCTTAGGTGGCATCATATTAAATAAGAAAGAGGGTAGAGAGAGGAAGAAACTAGATCTTGCATGAGACCCAGTTTCAGCACGACAACCTATGCATTGGACACTATCAAATTTTGCATTGAGGGGTGGTGGTGGTTTCTTCATGATAGATGGAACAAATATGATTAGTAGAGAGGAGAGATGATGCATTTATTAGCAATTCATATCAAAAATCATGGGTTGTGGAGTGTAGTTTCTATGCTAGTTTCTTGCTTATGTAGCAGCATAGAAACTACCCATAGACACTATGGGTTGGGACCGCCCTTACCATCAAGATGGCCTTGATATTATCCCTTGTAATACCATACTCTTCCTGAACAGAGAGCATCACATCAATAAAGTCTGCACTCGGTTCTTGTAGAACATGCTAGCTAAGTTTTCTTCATTGACCATTTCTTGTCCCTTTGGTGTCTTCTTCCTCACCTCATCTTGTAACTTGGTCCTGAGGTTAGGGTTGCACACTTGCACATGAGCTCAACCATGGCGAATTCAAGTACCAAAGCTGATGTATTGGTTTCCGCATCGAATATGTCCTGTATGTGCATTAGTTAGTACACCCTCAGTCCCAAATTGTAGGTTGTCTTGGCTTTTCTAGGTCCATAACCTTTTGATATACAACTATATACATACTAGAAACTATGTACCTATAGAAGCCAAAATGACTTATATTTCGAAATAGACTGAGTATCAATCCATTGCAACAATATAGAAATCTATCTTTTCTCTAAAGAAAATTATTTATTTGGGAACTACTTACTCACCATCAAGATGGCCTTGATATTATCCCTTGTAATACCATACTCTTCCTGAACAGAGAGCATCACATCAATAAGGTCTGCACTCTGTTCTTGTTCAGCACTCTCCACCGGATGCTTGAATCTTCGTCTTTCATGGTCACATATTATATTTTCAAGCAACTCGTCCCATCTTTTGTGTGCGTTGGCCGCCTTATTTCTCATAAACCTGGTGAACATACCTAGCAACATTGCAAGGCGCCCGGGGAAGTAGTTTTCCAGGCAGAACCCTGCGGAGAGAACAGAGTTCACCTCGATCAGCTCCCGGAAGAGGTTGTTCCGGCCTTCGACCCTGAAGAACTTGCCGGATACGGCGCGGCACACGACATATCGTTGGTGAGCGTGTTCACCATCTCACTGATGTCCACTTCCGTGCCCACGGCCGCCGCGTTCCGGAGCTTGGCCATCACCAGGCACACCTTCAATCAACGATTACGGATCACCATTCAGTTGGGGCACATTTTTTCTATTGTAATATTGCACAGAGATTGCAAGAATTTTTTACCTCTTCTTGGCGTGCTAGGTGGTACGAGTTCACTTTCTTGGTGGTGAGGAGGTGCGTGGTGACGAGTTCACCGAAATTCGATGACGGCCCGTACTGAAGGTCGTCGACGATCGTGGACGGTGGGCGCGAGGCGAAGATGTGGTCGTGCGTCCGCAGGACCGCTTGCGCCGCGTGCGGGGTGGACACGATGAGGTTTGGGACGGTGCCAAGGCGCACGAGCATAAGGCCATTGGCATGGTCGTGCTTGGCGGCAAGGTCACGCAGGGAGATGTGTGGAAGGTCGCCGATGAGGCGCAGGTGGCACTACAATGTTTTCCCCCTATAGCCACGAAGCTTAAGTGCAACGACACTAATTTGGTTGCAACAGTGGGATGTACTACAAAAAACCATTGTTTTGGTGGTAATATGTGAGTGTAATGCAACGAATGAGTTGTGTCGTGATAGGTATGGCTTTCGTAGCAAATGAAAGGTGTTGTTACAACCATTTTTTTCAATTTTTGTGGCAAATGCTTAGGAGATTTGCCACAACATCTAGTGGTTGCATTAGTGGTTGTTTGGTTGCAATTTAAAGATGCTATTGCAACCAAATTAGTGTGTGTTGCTTTTGTTGGACACTATCGCTACATCGTAATTTGGTTGCATTAATCTTAGTGTGGTGTTGCAATAGGGAGGTGGATATTGCATGGAAGTTCTCCGAGTGGATGCAATAGCACGGTTATATTGCCACAATCAGGTTTGGTTTCCATAGCGTGCAACCTCGTTGCAACTTGCAGACACTTATTGCAACAACATTTTCTTCGTCTATTGCTATGCTTTTTAGTGGTTGCTATAGACATCCGTTTCTTGGTGGGCCTCCAATACAGCGAGAACTTTATGATATGGACTCATTTATGTCCCTCATCTTCCTTCTGGTGGAGAAAGGGAGGGGGGAGGAAAGGAAGTCGAAAGTGTGACGGGGAAGGTGGACCGTCCATGCGGCTTCGTCTGTCTCCGCCACCTATCATTGACATGTGGCCCAACTCCTAATTGGGCCCACTCGGTAGTGAGACGTGTCGATGTGAAACGGTGCACATCCGAGACAATGAGAAGATTTTGTTTCCAAATTTGTACACTACTTTGCACACCTAAAGCCACTGCTATGGGGTCCCATCTCTTTATCACCCGTAATGTTGTTGCAAAGTCTACTTGATGAGCTAATTACTCCATGTATTTGTAAATAAAAAGGTGCAAATCCATTTTGAAAATAAAAAAAATATATGTTGATCGATCACATTGGTGATTACGAAAAAATGTGATCACAGTGGTTCATAGGACTGATTTGTCAGGCAAACTATATATTATTGAAAAACTATGGTGTCTTTCATATATATATATATTTATCAGGAGAAGCTTCCATTTTGATATATACGATTAAATTTTATACTTGACACAAATGATGAGGTGGAGTTGTGGTAGATTAACAAAGTTTCATTTGCAAAGTCTCGGGTTCAATATGCCAATTTTATACTTTTTTGTTAATATTTACAAAATCATGATATTTGGACTATTCAATTATGCGACTATGATTCGGTACCAGAAACATTTTCCCTTCTTTATACATATTTTAGGTCTAAATAACCTTCACATACAAAATGTAATTATCCTTCTTTATATACTAGAGATGTCTCCCTTTCTTCTCCTACAGTATGGTTTCTCGGCCAACATTTATATACTAGAGATCTAAACCTTATCAATAGAGATGGGTGCTATGAATTTGCCTTGACTTTGTTGAGTGTTGACTCTAGAGCTTCGACATGAGCCAGCTCATTAGACGTGCCAACAAAGATAGCCTACACATGCTGAGTGTTGATAATATTTAAACTTGTACTCGCATAAATTATTTTAATTACGCACTATAACAATCCATGTCGCATAATTTATATTTTAGTAGCACACAACTAAATGGCATAGTAGCCTATTTAGTGATTGGATATAGTTTTTTACCTAGTTGATTCGCGGAGATATACTACAAATAATTAAAATCTATTGCTATACACACGTCAAACATAGTCCACAAGCAGGAAACTCTCCCAGCAAATCTGGCTGCCATGGTTCGAACCCTCTCGCGCAGCAGTTTTCCTATGGATTTTTTTTTGGTTTGGCGCCGCGCAACACTTTTATATAATTTTTCATAATAGTTTATACTATTTTGGTGTCAAAAAATCATAAAGCCAGTGCCACATCGCCTCGGCCACCCACGCCACATCACCCCGACGCTAGTGTGACATGACCACCCGCCTGCGCCACATCGGCTCGGCCACCTACGCCACATCACCCGGACGCCAGTATGACGTGACTGGCCGCCTACGCTCAATCATGGGGCCGCCACCGCCACATCATCCGCCCTCGTCATATCATCATACTACGGGTTTTTTCACCTGATGCAACGACCTACATTCGTTGCATTAGGACCTCGTTGGTTGCAATAGATGCAATGTTGCTAAACATGTAACTGAAACAAATAGGAAAAACTTGACCAAAATGACAAAGTGACGTGATGGTAGTTGAAGCTAGTTTGATGTGTTGGGCCGTGGGTTCAATCCTCGTTCTACCACTTGTTTTTTTTTTAATTTTTTGATACATACGAAGAAAATGTGACACATGCACCTTCCAATTTTGCTACATATTTTACTTTCCAAAAATCTTTTTGTAGTTTATGTTTTACATATTATCGGTCTAGAACCTAGACATAAAGTTTGAAATCATTTCATTACAATGTTAGCTAATCCATAATGATTTGAACCTTTACACCATTATCAAACTCATATGGTGACCTTGAACCTTTACACCACCGGGGACCAGGGAGGTAAAACGAGGATGGCTTGCCGAACCCTTCAACATGGTCACCGGACGCGCGTTCGGCCGAGGAAATATGTGGTAGAGGCCATATGTGGCCAAATACGGGTCGTCAAGGTCCGGGGATGTAAAACGAGGATGACTTCTCGAACCCTTCAACATGGTCACCCGACCCGCGTTCGGCAAAGGAAACGTATGGTATAGGCCACATGTGACCGAATACAGCTCGTCGGGGTCTGGGAAGGTAAAACGACGATAGCTTGCCGAACCCTTCAACATCGTCATCGGACGCTCGTTCGGCAAAGGAAACATATGGTACAGGCCACATGTGACCGAATACGGGTCGTCAAGGTCACAGGACGTAAAACGAGGATGGATTGCCGAACCCTTCAACATGGTCACCCGACGCGCGTTCGACAAAGGAAACGTGTCGTCGAGGCCACATGTGGCCGAATACGCGTCGTCGGGTCCGGGGACATAAAACGAGGATGGTCACCCGATGCATGTTCGGCCGAGGAGACGTGTCGTACTGGCTAGTGTAGCCAAATACGGTCGTACAGGCCACAAGGATGAGCAAAAAAACATTTCAAAAAAAAAATGTTGAGTTCAAGAATGGAAGACATGACCCAACGATAGCAAATGAATTGACCAAACCATTGTACTACTAGAGTAATCTTGGTCAAGTTATTATTATGATAATTTTATAAATGTGAAGACCTTTACCAAATGACAAAAAATAGTGCCGGCAGTTTTTTCGTCCCAAATATCATCTAGCGCCAAATTCCCCGCCCCTGGCCCTGCCTGGTCCTATTATTTTTCTCTCCCACGCACGCCCAAGGTCGATCTCCCCATATTCTAATCAAATCGCGTTCCACCAGTTAGGGTTCGACCAGCCGTTAGGGTTCTTGGGAAATCGCCTTCCACCATCTACTACGCCTACGACTCCGCCGGCGATCCCCCGATGTTCACACCATCACTCAGGACGACGGCGCTAGGAACACGAGCACCTAGGCAGATGTCCAGACCTAGGGCGACGGCGGCGCTGTTCGGGACACCTTTGTAGATGGCGGCGACACAGAGTTTGGGAGATGATTCTCAAGGCAGTGGCAGCCAAGTCCCAGAGAGGAACCGAAGTTCCTGTGAGGTTGATACTGGCGGCAGGTACAGTATCTACTCCCTCCTGAATTTCGTTGTAAGCTCGCCCAACCTCTGTACGTCGCACTGCCCTGATTTGTCTCTGATTGTCTCAAAATTTAACCCTAGTTAGGGACGCCCCGAGCACTAGCAGGAACCAGGAAGGCCGCCGCCCCAGTTCCCATTGAGATCCAATCCCTAGAAGGTCGCCCCCAAGTCTTGTTCCACTGCATGACCAATCTACTGCTGTTTTAGTTTCTATTTCAATCGTGCAATCTTCAGTCTGAAATCTTGTTTGATTCGTTGTACATAACAATCTACTTATTGTAGTGTCTCAAATCATTTTTCCATTGGACATCAGCGCTTTCATATACTTAGTAGCTAGTACTCTGTAAAGCAAAGTTAACACGGACGAGCAGAAAACTAGAGGGCACTTAAACTATTTTGTTGATTTCACTTGTTGCATATTCTCAACAATTAATATCTTAAGCATCTATGGTCTGGTTAAATTCACTAGCATGTGCTGGGTTGTGTCCTTTTTCTGTGCTAAAAAACACATTTGCATCTTGCAAGATACATTTGAGATGATTGGCTGACTTTTGTCTCTTCACAGCTACCTCCTTGCCGCCTTCTAGGTTTTGTCATTGAGACCTTGCTGGTTCACTGAAGGTTCATATTACGGCCGAAGGTAAAATATTGTCTATGTGAATTTCTGTCAGCTGGCAGCATCTTGGTTATATCATTTTTCTCTTTGCAGTTGTAGGTGAACAGCATTGTCTGCTTGGCTCTTTGATCTGTGCAGGTAAGCAGCAAGCAGGTGCAGATTTAGTTTTCAGATCGACACAGGTAAACGTAAACAACTAGGAGGTGATGAAGTATTTGCATTGTCGCTTTCTTTGAATGGAGAAGTAATCATTGCATATATTGAGTGAACTGTTGGCATGAGCTCTTATTTAAATCAATCTTCTCTTTGTCTCAGATGAGTCTCATGGCCAACCATTAAGCTTTGTTTATTTCATAATCCTTGTGAGTTCAGAAGCTTGTCCATGGTACTGTGCCTGTCTCTCTAGTGCATAATGATGCAATTAGCTCTTGGATCTATATGAGAACTTTCTGTAGCTTGTAGCTTTAGAGAAATTGCTCTAGTGCCTGCTGCTAGTAATCTGTACTTATTTACACTAGTGGAGCGCAAGCTTATAATCTGTGAAGTGACTTTGCCATGAATGGATAAATAAATATATTCTTTCTGGCATGTGTTTGGCAGCACGGTAGCTTTTGCATGTTGTTAAGTGAGCCTATCTTAATTATCTCACATGTTAACTAGAGCTCTTGTGTTATCCAACGATTAGTGAGCAGCTCTTTTTATTTGCTTCTACATAGCTTTGAGAAATTCCTAATTGTTCCTAGGGTGAGTACCCTACAAGTGGACTTATGTCATCTTTGCAATTAGAAGGGATGCAGGTTGGGTAGTAATTGAACATAGGCCATGTTTCTTGAAGATATTTTTATTGGCTCCCATTCATCCCCACTCCCACCCCCTCTCTGGTCGCCTACCTCGGTCCTTTGACAGTTGAAGCTGTTTATTCGGAGAGTAGAGATGCACTCTGATAGCAACAACATCTTGCAATTGATATTTCTAGCCCTGTATCATGTTGTATTGAAATATCAAATCATATTGACTGGTTGTTGTCTGTTTTTAAGCTATCTCAGCTTACATACAGGAATCAAAATGCAGATGTTCCTCTTGCAACAAGCGTAACAGAAGGAAGTGAACAAAATACACAACATAAAGTCTCTTCATCTCACGTATTTTTTGAACAGAGAACATGTTTAGCATGGTATTATTATATGCAGCACATAATGGGTAATTAATTTTTGATAAGTCCTAGATCTTTTTTCCTTTGTACTGACAGTAAAATAGTCGGCCTTAGTTCTTACTGAAATGGACCTTGAAGCCATGACTTCAGTGAAACAAAACTATATATCAAAGAATTTTACTTCATATATATCAATAAGCTTGGAATGGAAACTTTTATATCGATTAACAAGAAGCCATGCCGGTAACTTACTGAGATAATATATTTCTGCTCATGCACAGTTGTGCTAATAGGTAATTTTCAAGCCATTATGCCTAAACTTTGAATGCTAGAATCATAGATTGCTATAGATAAATCTCTTTGATTTTGACTCATTATATGTGAATCAAACTTGTGATGATTCAGCTTGTCTTACTAAATCTACAATGTCTAATCTGATTTGTTTCCTAGTCGTCGCAGCCTGATAAATTATTCAGCAAGTCTCTTTGCTATGGCAGTGACCTTTTATTACTATCTAAGGTTCACTTTTCTTTGTACTTGTACTATACCTGAGTAATGACTAATTAATTGAAATTTTATTTGGCTTTAGTAATTGAGTTTGATATAATGCTGCAGAATGAGCAACAAGGTGGGGCTACGGGCTACATACTAAGGTTCACTTTTCTTTGTACTTGTACTATACCTGAGTAATGACTAATTAATTGAGTCTAAGGTTCACTTTTCTTTGTACTTGTACTATACCTGAGTAATGACTAATTAATTGAAATTTTATTTGGCTTAAGTAATTGAGTTTGATATAATGCTGCAGAATGAGCAACAAGGTGGGGCTACGGGCTAAACAGGCAACTATCAAGTTCCTGAATTCCTGGACAATCCAACGCTTCCACCCTTCTCAATCCACAAGTGTTGGAATCTGGAGGGAACCTTTGCTGAAGTGCAACATCTTTTAGTTTATTAGCTTTATTCGAAACATTTGTGTGCTGCAAGCATTATGTCTTTTGAGTCCTGCCTGTGTTTGTGAACAATTTGGCATTGGATGGTTTCATCAATGAAATATTGTTTGATGGGTGTAAATGCTTTAATATTGATCATATATATAATATATTGTTGGCAAACAATACGTGGCAATATGCTAGTTTATCCAACCAAATATTAATCGTGGCAATAAAACATAATACAACCGAACAATGAACGTGGCAATAGGGGTTTCATCCTATTGCAGCCTAAAGATTATAGTACTAGCAACGATTTATTTTCGTGGCAATAGAGCATCCATTTCCATTTGTACGCAACAGTGGTTTTCACCTTTAGCAACCACACCTTCGTCGTGGAAATAGAGGGGTTCACCTATAGCAACCAATCATGCTTTGTGGCAATACACGAACTCATCTATAGCAACCAAAACGATTTGGTGGCAAAAGATTGATGCGCCTAAAGCAACCAAATACGTATGGTGGCAATAGCGTGGTCCACCTATAGAAACCAAAATGAGATCGTGGCAATAGAGGGTTGTACCTATTGCCACGCTTATGATGCGTGGCAATAAATTATTTGCAACCCCTATTTTTTGTTGCTAATATACCTATTGCCACGCTTTGAGTTGTGGCAACAAGCACCTAGGGCAACAACCAATTCGTTGCGAAAGTTTTATTACCAACAACAAAATCGTTGCCTAATCTCCTATTATTGCCTTGCAATAGGTTTTTCTTTGCAACGAAAAAACTGATTTCGTGGTCCAAACTTTGGACTACCCTCGATATTGCTACGACTTTTTACGAAATTTTTTGTTGTAATTGCTCTTATTGCAACCAAATTTGACATATTGCAACGAATGTAGGCCGTTGCAATAGGGAGAAAACCTTGTAGTGTGGCCGATGACGGGCAGCCCTGGAGGGGACGCTGGGAGACGCTTAAGCTGCCTCCGCGGCTTGTCGGTGCCGCGAGAGACGACACGCAGGAGCAGTAGCAGGAGAGGGACGAACAACAGCAGCCATGGCGCTAGAGGTATGGTGAGGTGAGCAGCCATATGTGTTTGTTCAGTTGTGCTGCTAGAGTGTTTGGTAATAGGTTTAGCTTGGGTACCAGGCAAATGTTAACTCGTGCAATATTGCTTGAAGAATTTAGAAACATTTACTATCTTTTTTTTGAATTGGGAATCATTACTAGCTGCTGGTTAGTGAGTGGGACATGACTAGCAGTAGAAAACTCTCTGGTAAAACATGAATAATAAGGTAAAACATGGCTAACACATGTACATGCATGAAGAACAATTAGATCTAGATCATCTACACCTAGAAGAAGGGATGGGAAATGCACAGACCATTAGAGGTGGCGTCGGGGTTGACAGCGGTGGCGGGGCGGTGGGGGCCGGTTGAGGGTG
>WEIB01001112.1:0-20826 GCA_015476505.1 Urochloa ruziziensis | reverse complement strand
AGCGCGCCACCAGCCCTGCGCCGCGCTGCTGTTGGTGGTTGTTACGATACGGTTTCACCACCAACATTCCGTCACATTTCAGGCTCATCTTGCTCATAACAAAGTAAAATTGATTAATTCTAATGAGTTCCACAAGTTTTGTATAATTTGTGAGTGCAGGAGCAAGCAAGCAAAAGCTGAGCCACATTGGGCACAAAGCCAGGCCGGCCGGCCTATGCCAGGCCGACCGGCCCCTTCTGTGGCCACTTGCCACGTCCCTGGTCCAGGAGATCACAAACACAACACAAATGATCATGAGACGTGCGATCAACGTCGGTTTGATCCAAGAAACCGAAAGGCCTAAGCTACATTTGCATGGATTGAAGGGCCCACCAACATTGGATTCTCGGACAGCTTTGATCCAAAGCAACCGTTACCGACCTCAGGGTGCAATCCAGAGCGTCCCTGAAGAAGGCGGTGTCACAGGGCAGCCAGGCCAGGCCGATCGGCCTGGCCTAGGCCGGCCGGCCTCCCCCAGAGGCCGCCACCTATCCCCCTTCATGGCAGTTAAGCAGAGGGTTAGCTTAATCCTAACGCCTGCAACCGCCCTTGAAGACTATAAAAGGGACCCTCCTTCACCTTGAGAAAGCATCCATCAAATCATCCAAAGGAGAGAAGAGTAGCTTAGTGGGTTTTGCTCTCATCTTTAGAGTTAGAGTAGGGAGAGAGTGGGTGAGTTGCTCGGGTGACAGCCAAGCTTTGTAGAGAGAGTCCGGGATTTCTCTCTCGGTCTCGTCTCAACATTTCCGCCCCCGAGGAATATATTCAAGAGTTATCTTCAGTAAGTCCTCGGTCACTTGCCTTTAGTACCTCGCTAGTTTACAACTTACTTTCAGCAAGTTATCGTATTTATCTTGATCTGCGGGTACCTGAGTCTGCGCGAGTGACAGCGACTCTTGTTTGGGGTTTCCTCTATAGCCCTTCGCGTTGGGTGGAGGTCAGTGACTGAAAGCATAGGCGTGGTGCCTGTGCTGGCTAGTCACCTCAGGTTGTGTTGCACCCCACGAAACTGCAGTGGTAGGCGGCAGGTGGTGACAGCCCTGTCCGTCCTTTGTACTCCACCACGTTCGGGTGTACTCATAACAGTAGTGCTGAGCCCGGAAGAACCCCTCTCTCACCCCGTTCTGAGTTCTTCCCGTTCTAGCCGTCGAAGCAGATCAGGTTAGGTACCGATAGTTTGTCTGGGGTAACGAGTAGCTAACTAAAGTCAAGCTCTCTACCCATTTATCCTTTTTCTCCTTGGTGGATCCGGTTAGCAAAGTTCTAGGCTAGTCGCGTCTACCGTTCCTTGGATTCGATATCCAGGTTCTTACTCCCCTGGTGAAAGGCTACATCGGACTCCGTGCGCTTGCGGATTTTAGTTAGGCTAAGGAGTGCCAACAGCCGCGCCTCGCCATACCGCCTGCCCTGCGCCGCGTCGCGCCTCGTCGTACCGCGCGCTGCGCCGTGCCATGCCGTGCCACGCCAAGCCCCGCGCCGTTGCCCGCCACCACCACGCCAAGCCGGCGGCGGCACTGCTGCCGCGCCCGGCTGCATCGCCGCCGCTCCAGCGAACCACCACGCCATCCCTCCCCCGTGCCGCGGCCGCCTTCCATCAACGCCACGCCATGTCGTGCCACCTGCGCTGCGCCGCGCAGCACACACGCCGCCGCACACCGCCACCGGTCGACCGCTCCCCAATCTCTGCCATCCACCATGCCGACCTCTGCCGCCACCACGAACGCCACCGGTGCCGCCCGCCGCAGTGCGCCGCCGACCGCTCCCCGATGCCGGCCGCCCTCCGCTCCCCTTCCCCTGCTCTGCCGGCGAGGGGGGAGGGGGAAGGGGAAGGCCGTCGCTCCGACGTCATTCCCTCCCCTGCCTTCACTCGCTGCCAGGAGGGCCCAGGCCACGCCGGCCGTGACGCCGTCAACCGTGCTCGACGCCGTCCCTGCTCCATCTCTTTGTCAAGTGGGCCCGGAGGCGACGCCGTCGACCCCACCGTCACACGGCGTTTCCCCCCGTGCACGTGGACTTGGTCCACGAGAGACGCGTGGGCCATGTGGCCCACCGGCCTGTGAGCTCGGTGCACGGAACAGTGCACCGGCCGGCCCCACGCTGACGCCAGCCTCCCCAAGAAATTGCTAGGTACACCCGGAAACTTGTACACAAGCTTCTATTTCAAGCACTTCCTCCACTCCAAAAATTCCCCAAAATTCTCCAAAAATATTAGGAATATTTCTAAATCTATTAGAGCCATCTACACCATTTTAGGATCTTCCTTGACCGCAAACACAAAAAAGGGTAGCTCTCATCCAATAGAAAAGCCCCATTAGTGTACCCCAAATATTGCCAATCCAATTCTAAAGCTCCATAATATCCCCATGAATTTCCATAAATATTAGGGATTATTCTAAGAATTTTCATATGCTTGTTGCCCTAGGATTTATACCCTAACCCTAAAATCCCAGTCGCACTACTCCGATGCCCCGTCGAAACACCGTCCGAACCCCCGCGGACGCCGTTTCGCCGCCCGATCCAAACCCTGGGATTGGTAAAACCCTAGCTGTTATGCTACCCAATTCCGTTCATACCATTAATTATTTAGAAACTCATTTCTAAATAATTAATATAATTATCCATTAATTATTCCTGGATTATTGCTTAGCTATCCAATAATCCCCAAACCGGCTACTCCAAGCCCTTCTTAGAAGCCACTGTCATCCGGGGATTATCTCTTAGGAATCCATATAACTCCCTGACCGTTCAATCATTCCCGAGGAAATTACTTATCGATTTCCAAGAATTTCTGTTCCTGTGAATCCATTAATTATTTACCGTAATTAATGGATTATTTCCCGACAGCTCTTATACCTCCTGTTATCCTTTATTTCCATTCTATAGGAATTGATTGATGTATTGTTATACTAAATGTTATTTTCCATGTTTTATTGATTGATAGGTCGATGACGTGACCAGGCCCCGATCCAGCTGCCGAAGCTCCAGAAGGCCCAGAAGCCATGCCTGGTCAGCATCGAGCGTACGTACGCATTAGCGGACGTCCAAGTACCGTCCATGAAGGCAAGTCCTGGCAACCAGCTCCTTGGTCATGCCAGTCCCAGTTCCTGCATAATAAAATCATCCAAGTTACTAATATGGACTGCATATTTTATTAAATCCTAAGGAAAATCCTCCACATTCCACTTCTACCTTGATTTAGAGCCATTTCTAGTCAAATAACCTATTAATAACCCCGGTCACGATATATCGATGACTGAGCGTTATTTAGAAGTACATTTCTTAGGAATTCTTCACATTTATGGTTTTTCATGGAAAAGCTCCTGAGAGATGAGAGTGGATAATGGAGTTTAATATAAAATGAACCAACTAATAGGAACCCCGTAAGGATGGACTTGCGAGTAAAGGAGGCAGCCTCGACAGAGGATCCTGTCCCAAAGGCTTACTCTGGTCGCATAAGGACCGGTTCACGGGAGAGTCTTTCTAATGCCAGTACCGCCGTAAGTGCCAAAAAGGTATGGCCTTCGGGAATACCTATTCATGTGAGGCCTTGATCCACACCCCGCTAGCAGATCCTAGAAAATTCATCCCAAGGAGCTGCATGATTGGAACAGAGGCCGACTGAGGCAGAGACTGAGTAGCTAACGGTGCCTGGTCATGTCCGGTTGCCAAGTCGGGAAACGGATGTACTGGAGACAGCCCCAGACAGAGGGCTGGGACTGGGCGGCACGTGTTGACTAGAGTACAGGGTCAGAGACCCTGAGGGCCAGCGGCCCTAACTTATGAGCTCATACCCGGGTCGATATCCGCGAGGCGGGCGGTTAGTAGCCCCTGCTTAGCCCCCAGTACTATCTGTGGATGGACCTAGGAAATGTTGTTTAGAGATAGACACCGGCGGGTAAGGGTCTCGTAGGTCAGTACCGCCCTCCGCGGGGGTATGGGCTGACCGAACGTATGGCATAGGGTACAAGATCTGGAGAGTTAATAACTTATCCGGATAGCCGTGGCTCACGGTTTACGGTTATGAGCCCATCTAGTCAAAGCCCCGTTGATTAGAATTCACCTCTAATGGAATATGAGATGGCGAGATGGGCAGAGGCCCAGAAGAGAGCAAGGCATAAGCTGGCCTAGGAGGACCCTGACGGTCTCTGGGGGAGAACTAAAATATAGGAACTGGCAGGGATGAGAATTCCCCTCAGGGCCAAACAACTATTTAATCCTCCGTTCCCACCCCCTGTAGACAACCATAACTTTACATTTTCCACCAAATATAACACTTACACCTCATTCCCTTGCATGCATTGCACTACAAGAAATGTGGGCTTTTATAATGTTTCATTTATGTCATAGAAAGTAGAATTTACGTCACGTATCGCAATTTGTGACACTCGCGTGACGAAAACGCGTTCGTCACCTATTCCCCGTAATAAAATGTATTAGGTGACGAAAACGAATTTTTTCGTCACAAATTTTTTGACGATTCTTGTGTTGTCGCTAATTAACGACGATAGTTTTTCATCATTAAACATCTATAAAACGTCACAAAACCTCATATGCGGATGATGTGGCAATGACTTGGAGCTGACGTGGCACTACAGTTATGACGATTTAAGTATATATAAAACTAGTATATATAAAACGTCACAAAACATTTTATGCAGATGACGTGGCAGTGACCTGAAGCTGACGTGGCAGCACCTTTATGACGATTTAAACATCTATAAAACGTCACAAAACCTTTTATGTGGATGACGTGGCAATGACTTGGAGCTGACATGGCAACAATTTTGTGACAATTTGGTTAGTCACAAAATATTTAATGGCCGAGGATGGCCCATTAGTAAGTAGTCTACTCATGGCTAAGCCCAACTATAAACCCATTTATTTTCAAATATCAATATTTTATCCCATTTTAAAGCCCATCTTTTCTTTTGTCCTAAGGCTCGGCCCAGGCGTACATCAGCCCAGGCCTACTTCAAGCCCAAATTTTTTTTTACAGGCCTATTTTCCACGTCCATTTTCAAGCTCACATACACATCATTGTGACCCAACACAGCCCATTCATCAGAACTACAAACAGCCAGCACAGCCCAACGTAGCACATTCATCAACTCATTGCCAAAAATAACAGATTCTAACACACATGGTCACTTTTTCTCAAAATAAAGAGCCAAGTAACAAAATCAAAATACATCCAGCCAAGTAACATCCAAATTAGACAGACATACTATTCTCAGTGGGCATATCGCCAGAACAGATTTCATGGCATCTCTAGAATAGACATCCAAGTGCATTCTCCTGATCTCCTCTCCTTGCTTCTTCAAATTATCTCCTTGCAGCCAAAACAAAATGGTAAGCTATAGGATTTATCACGTGCAAAATGCAAGGATCAAAATGAAAGGATAAGACACAATATTTAGGCGCACTAATGTTTGTTTAGATACATACACTTTTTTCTATCAGACAGACAATGTAGGCAGGGGGGAAAGTAAATGAGCAGTAGGTCAGTACCTAAGGAAGACTTGGAATTTTTTCATCCACCATAAATTTGAATGGATCTCACAAGATTAGAAATGCACAAGTACAAACAAGTTACTAGCTTCTTTACTGTTCATCTTCCAGGAAAACAGAGGAAGAGAGGATACACTACCACATTATACACCATACATGACAATAGCCAAATAATTCCCAAGTGGCAATAGTTTCTCACCTGAACTAAGTGGATATAGAATGTATATCGTGTTGTCGCCAATTAGGTTGCATGTGGGAGACTTGGGACGATGCAGCCAACGCCATCCTGCAAATGAGAAATCAAACACTAATCAATGAAGCAATCCATAGCAGCAGGTTATCACACAAGTCATAATATGCATCAAGCTATCAATTATCAATTTATGTGTAGATAGTAGAGTAGCAGCACATCACTTAGCAAATGTGATGTACAATAAACAGAATGGGGTATGCATGCAGAAACAGGCTCTCCGCTAGGCTCAACAGATAAACTGTAAATGACAGCAGATTCTCCAACCTAAACAAACAGTTTTCATCTAAATAGCACACACCTCTCAAGAAATTAATACCATTCAGTTAGCAACATTCTGACTCAAAATACCATTCAGTTAGCAACACCTCCGTAATTTGTCAAGTCAGTAATTACCTCACTCGCAACATTACAACCAGCAAGCAGAGAATGTCACTCTGAATCTTAATAACAAAGACAACTTCACTTTGAAATGCATTTTAATGCAGCCAGCTCTATATTCAGTTAACATGCACCTTCAGTTAACATCACCAGTGTTAGGGAGAACCAACACTATCTCAAAATGTAGCCACAAAAAAACCAGAAATATAAGTTGATGAGTCAACAAGCTTGCACACAGGTTCAGTGAGCACCTAGCAATGTAGCACAAGCGCAGCCAACAACCCCCACCCACCAACCAAGAACAGTCTAAATCCAAATCCAAGCAGGCAAGCACAGGCAAGTAAATAACTGTGCAGGTGTAATGAACTAACCTATAATCACATTTTCCCCTCAAATGTTGGTAGCACTTACACTTAACTACTGCAATCACCACAGCCAAGTAAATAACTGTGCAGGTGTAATGAATACAGCAACAAGACACAAGACAACTCTGAAGAACTACACTGTCACTGCACTCTGAAAAAGGGCATAGATAATTCAATATAACTATAAAGCACTATGTGCAGATAATTTAGTGATCCTTTTTATCAATTGATGAAGCCCCTACCATAAGCAAAGGTACCATATCCATATGTTGAGTAATAGTGCCATGAACAGATTAAATTTCTTAAACCACAAAAGAGTCAAAGATGTTCAAAGCGCAATAATCTCCTCGTCCTCAATCAAACTCTAGTCTAGTTCTCTAAAAAAAATAAACTGAACTCTATGGTTCATAGAAATCATAGCTAAACGAATCTCCAGTTCAATTACAAGGCTGTAACCGCACACTTTCATGGTTCATGAGGTTTACTTTCATGGTTCATGAGGTTCCGGCAAGGTGATTCTAATTCCTAAGCGTCAGTACTACAGAGCACGGATTGATGCGGAATAGCAAGCATAAACGAAGCGGTCCAGCCATGAAAGGGAGCCTAACCCGTAGATGTTGGTGTAGTTGACGGTGTGGGCGATGCTGTCGGAATCGCCGGCAGCGGCGAGGTCCATCCAGGCGTCGATGTCGACGACGAACTTCGGGCCCAGCGTCTGCTCCTCCTTCACGCCGTGGAAGCGGAGGAACTGCTGGCCGCGCAGGATGAGCTTGTCGCCGCCGGGACCCATCCCCGCCGCCTCCTCCTCCTCTGCGCAGACGAGGAGGGCCACGGCTGGAGGTGGTGGTGGAGGCGGCAGATCCGCGCCCGAGCTCGGCGTGGGTGAAGGTGAAGCCGAGGTCCTGCAGGCCCTTGACCTCCTCGAACTGCTCCGACATGCTCCGCTCGCTCACGGCCGCCGGACGCCGCCTCCTCTCCAGCTCTGGCGGCGGCTCGGGCGTGGCGAGGCCGTCCTTAACCGAGAGGTTTGTCTCGAGCCGCCCGCCGGCTCTGATCCATGGCTGCGCGAGCGCCGCCCCCGGACCTGCCCGATCGGCGACAGAAGGGATCGGAGGGCGGGGGGATTTGGGAGGGCAGGGAGAGCGGAGGGGTGGGTGGCCATGGACCGGGTCCGCGCGCCGACGAGGACGCGACGAGGGATGGGGATTTAGGGGCAGAGTGGGAGCGGGAGTTGGAGGAGGACAGGAGGCGGCGCCAGAGGCGGAGGAGGACGCGGCGAGGGACGGGGATTGGGGGGGTCGGGGGCTCTGATGCGGGAGGAGGGCAGAGCTAGGGTTTCAGGGGAGCCTGTGGCTGCCGGATATTTATTCGCGCGGAGATCAATCTTGGCCGTTCAATTGATCCGACGGCGTAGAATATGAAGCAATTCGACTGGGGCTAAGTGGGCTGAGTTATCTGGGTCCAATATCTCACTCTTGCTGTCTTGCATGGTTCAATATTTTTCTTTTTACTGTTTCTTTTTCAAAGCACACTTTGAAGTAACTTGCAAATACAAAAATTTTAGATACCCTAATACATTTTTTAAATTCAGATTAATATGTATAAGTTGTTGTGTAGGAGTTTCAAAAAAATTTGATGACATTTGATACTTTCTATCATTTAAATGATTTTCTACATGTTTATAGAAAGTAATTCCAAGTTGAATTATATGTACTCCCAATAAAATTCAAAAAAATTACAAAAAAATATTTTTAGACTTATATGTTTCATATTACTCCATATCTAGGAGATAGATAAAAAATTCAATTGTCTTATAGGGACAATTCAAACTTCTATCTCCAAATTACCACATAATAATTACAATAATATTTGAATTTGGTCAAAAAATATACAAGTTGGCATAGCAACGTGTTTTTGGTCCACAATATTTTCATAAAAAACTTAAGTAGTTTTAGTAAAGTGATAACATACATTGCTCATAAATGGATAGATCTCTCACATTCTTTTCTACAACTCTAAGTCAAACTTTGAGATTTCAATACCTCATAATATGTTTCAACTCATATGCACCTCAAGTTTGTACACAACCTTATTTTGACCATAACATTGACAAATATCAAGTGAGGACATTAGCAACTCTTATGCAAAAGCATGTCTTTTCTATTTAGTACTTCGGTGGAAAAAGATAAGGTATATAACAAGTTCTATAAAATAGTAGTTTACATGCAAGCAAATGTCATAAAGCGACAGAGCGTGATTTTAGAAAAAAATAGAAAAAAGAACCACTAAATTTAGAGTTACTATGACTGAGAAATACCAGTTACAAGTTTAAATTTTAGATTAAAAAGAAAAAACAATGCGAGCAGCGGGCTAAACTCGCCACATGGTCTGTGGTGAAGAACTCTACCATTCTAATGTCGCCACGTGGACGTGAAATCCCATCATTCCCGCTAACTCCACGAAGAGTATAAATTAATTGATTGACGAATTAAAACACAAGACACTAAGCAGCTCAGTGGTAAACTGGTAACATAGACGCATGCCAACCTTCAGGTCACGGGTTCAATCCCCTAGATCCCCAACTTTTTCCCATTTTCACCTGGACTTTTTGGCGGGTTCGGTCAAAAGACAATAAAAAAGCAAACTTTATAGCACAACCACAATCTGCTTGTAGTAGTACCATGGTAAAGTGTGCGCTTGTGTTGTATCTGGTCTTGAGTTTGAGCCCCTTCACATGCGCAATTTTTTATGCATTAAAATCTAAGCTGGCCGGTGACAACCTGGCGGTGATGTGGCTTCCTTGGCTGGTGACTCGGCGTGTGTGTGGCCAGTGAGGTGGCGAGCAGTGTCCTGGCGTGAGTTGATATAGCTTTAAGAAATTATGTTCGAATCCTTGCACAACAGGTTGAATGTTCCGTGGTAACACTGTCTCATCCTAACCTACAGGTCGTGGGTTCGATCCCTGGGTTTCCCATTTTTTGTTTCGCGTGGGGGATTTTTCGACAAGATTTAACAGTATATACTAGTAATAATTTTGATTACCAACACAAAAAAAACTTGTATCTCAGTGGTAACACGTCAACCTTTTAAACCACCCGTCGCGGGTTCGAGTGGCCAGGCTAAAAAAATGACTCACTTTCAAGTTTCATTTTGATTAATCAAAACCTAACATGTGGCAGTGGGACCCATCTCTAATTATGTCTTTTTCTTTGAGAAATTTATGACGTTTAGCTTTTGGCATTAATGACAAAATGAAGTTCGTTACAATTTTGATATTAAACTGCTTAGTGACGATTTTTAATTACTCGTAATGACGAACACCTCGTCTTTGTCATTAAGATATATAGTCTCATATAAAACGTCATAAAACTTAGCACCGTAACGACGAATCGACTTAATGTCATTTGAAATTTGTCACAAAAGGCTGTATTTCTTGTAGTGTTGTAATTCTTTACTCCAGGCTTGCTGAGTACCAATCATAGGTGTACTCAGCCTTGCTTTCAATTGTTACAGGTACATGGACATGTAGGGCACCTCGGTCCATTCCCTCCCTGGAATGGGTCATAATGTCACTCTCTGCTAAGGCGAAGGTAGTTATTCTTTATTTGTTGCGCTTTTATTGCTTCCAATTCTAACCCTGTGTAAAATCTGTATCAGCGTACTGATCGAGGGACTGATACAGGTGATTAAAGGACGTCTGAATGATAGTCCCCAAAGGAGATGGTATCAGAGCAATAAATAAATTTCTAGCACCATATAATACAGACCATACACGCTAGGAAACCCTAAACCTTCTATTCTGCTCATGTTTTTCGAAATTTCTTGAAAAATCCCCATTTCACCCCTTGAATTCCCCTTACCTTATGCTTAACTCCAAATGTTACTCTGACAGGTATGGATCATAGGAATGAAGTTGGTTGATGTTCCAAGGCTATGGAATAATTATGAGAAAAAGTCTAGATGAAAAGCTAAGACTAGCAGAGTAAATAGAGGAAATCACGGCGATATTAGGCACAGAGTCAAAGTATAAGCCTAGAACCTTGTAGTGATGTATTTTTGATTGAATAATGCTTGATCAAACCTAGTCATTAGCCCCACCTATGTAGCAGTTATAGGTCTGATTGATAGTTGATTGTAGAAATGCGTGGTTAGACTCCCCTGTTCCTGAAAATCCAAGGATTCTCCCTAGCCTATACCCGTCTAAACCCTGTCAATCTGAGCAAAGATTCCAAAATGAAGAGAATTTCTGGAGAATAACCCCAAATGTCCCACGTGGAATATGGGTTTTGATCCCCTTAAGCGGGATAGATCCCGAAGTAATCAGAACATTACATTTGGAAAACTGCAGAAACCAGTTAAAGTGGGCCCATAACCCACAGATTTCAGAAAATACGAAAAAAGTCACATGAAACGTATAGGACAAGCCTATACACCTGATGTGATAAAGGTCAGTATTCCGAAGAAATTAATGAAAAGTATGGCAAGGAAGTAGCCCTTCTCAATCCCAACCCTCCCGATCAACTCGAATCCCTCACCAACTCTTCCAAGAAACCCGCCCCCACTTCCACCTAAACCCAGATCCCGTATAACCAACTCCCGATCAGCACTTTCCTCTAATAAGGATATGCCATATAATTCCTCGAAAAGGTTCCCTCCCACCGACATCATCCCTTACTAATCCTCACCGTCGGTACCTCGGGGAACCAACACACCCTCATTACTCCCCCTCACTAACACACATCCCTAAACCCCATAAGCCGTCATCCCCGGAGTTCCACTCCCATTCCTATCCAAATAACTTCATAAACCGGAATCACAACACAAATACCCCCGGGTTAGCCGACACCTTCCTTAAGAAAGGCTCTCTCAGGCCTCCAGGAGTGTCTATATATATATATTATATATATATATATATATATATATATATATATATATATATATATATATATATAGGCCAGCACTATTCCGCCCCCTATTTCGACCCCGAGCCGCCCGAGGCGTCCGACCTTCCCCGCCCAGGCTCCCTCCGACCCTCCCGCGTCTGGTTTTACCAACCGCTCGGCGCACGGCGCAGCCACCTCCCCGGCTCCCCCATTCCGCCTGGTTTCCACGAGATCGTGCAATGGAAGTTCCAGAAGTAGGCCCAGACCCAGATAAATGATGGATTGGTAGGTAACGAATCAAACAAATCCCGTGCTAAATTGGAGTTACGTGTCCAAAGAAGTTTTTTTTAAAATATCGTGTCCAAAGAAGTGGCACGCTTACAGAATAGCATCAGAGTGCAACTGCTGAAACCAGCGCGCGTTTGCATCGCACGAATGCTATTTGACCGGAAAAAACAGGGCTCTAGCAATAAAAATATGTTGGTGTACCGGAAATAGCAGATACATGATTGGAAACATGCTAAATCATTATAGATTTTGTGGCAATACAAAAAGAAAATGAGCCTACTACATGACATCGTTCTGTTTTCTTTTCTGGATAATATACAAGACATCATTCTCTTTCTTTTTTTGATAAGATTTGGGGAGCTTCAGCCGCAGCAGTGTGGAGCGGTTGATCAGGAGCACTTATGCGTGTGCACTCGACGTCGAAAGCACACTGTCTCCAGAAAAGATGATGCCAGCAGATGAGGAATCGTCTGCCCCGAAGCAGGCATTCAGACCTCCACGCTTCAGTCAGTTGCAGCAGCCATAAACCAGAGAAGCTTGATACCGATTGCAGGAACAGGTTGGCGTGGCTCACGGCCAGGCACACCAATGGGCGGATGAGCTCAAACTGCCACGCAAGCTAGGCTGCTTGTGTGCACCATCACCCTCGCCTGCTCTTCCTCCACACATGCCGGACAACCTCTTGGCCAGGTTCTACTATCCGGCCTTTCATGTGCTCAGCATCCGCCTGAAACATGGTTTACACAAATCAGTCAGCACCACCAATGTTACCTGAATAATGCAACTATTTTCTTTTCTAATCTAACATTCACTACCTTGAAACCTGCAACACATATGCCTCAGTAAATTCAGTCTTGTACAGGCCATGGTTTCATGTCAATCAGCAACATAGTGACAAAAGATGGAAAAAAATAAGTACAAAGAAATGTCATTTGCCAGAACTATATGAAAAAATGGCTGCAGTGAATTGATCAGAAATGATAACTCCTATCTGGAGCACACACCATAACTGTAAATCAACATGCAGTAATACTAGCTGTACCCTCATTGATACAGCCAAAAATTTACTTTACAATTTCGACAAAAATTCTTTTACTATACGGTATATACTATATACATTGAAAAAATTCCACCAAATGAGGCTCTGGTAACTGATAAATGCAGATTTACTATTTTACAGCATGTCTATTCCCTGAACATCATTTTTCCCAATTGTATCAATGCAGAAGGAAACGATGGACAATGCTGCCATGTTAGTTAGAGAACGCATGAGGAGTTAGCTCCAGATCCAATAAATAACATATTAGCATTGGCATTGTTGCAGGTCGTTTGGGAAACATTTATTCACTAGAACATATTATGGTGGTTTGCAAACATCATGCATAAAGAATAAAAGGGGAATTAGTACCTCTATTGAGGCTGCTACAAATGTATTGCAATAGCTGGCTTTCTACTTCTTCAGATGTGCATGGTCAAGCAAGTAAATCCCAGAGTTCCATGATCTCTAATTTGGTTCATTAGGCCTGTGCAAATTATTGATTTAAGAATAAGAATGAGATTGGAATAACTATGAGCTAGATATAGATAACATATAATGATGCAGGGGAACTATGCTCTATCACAAATAGCACAGTGTCTTGTGTAAGTGGAAAAAACATATAGCCAACCAAGAAAAAATTCTATTTGCTGGATATGAATTAGTTTCAGAAACAATTGTCATGATTACTATTTGCTGGATATAGTAAACCACCATGATTATTACTTCTAAGTTGAAAAGAGAGCCCACCATATTTTTCTTAAGCTAAGCAGACTAGGTTCAGCCAAAGGGAATAAAGAACAAATAGCATATGCTGGTTCACCAGAAATTTGTAACTTCACTAAATTAGCACCAGCAGCTATACCTACTGCCTATTCCACAAAATCACACTGAGGGCCATTTGAGATGGTAAGGGAAAGATTGACTTTTATTCTAGAGGTCCTGCTTGGCCTTATCACCTTTTGCCAGCACGAGTACTCAAAAAGGATAAGGGGATTAGCATGCATTCAAGAATAACGAAAATAAAACAGAGAGGCCATACATTGCTAGATGGTAAATCACTGCTAGTTAAATTAATGCAAAAGATCACAAAGAGATCCTTCTCTCCGATTGGTGTTAGATCTGCAGGTAGCAGCAGAAATTAAATTTTAAATAGGATTAATTGCACCAAAATCACTGCAACCCGGAAGAATTTCCAGACCTCATGCACTCTCAGCTGCATGTCGTGGAGCAGCACGACTGCTGCCGTTGTGCTCGCAGTCGTGGAGTAGATCGATAGGGGTTGCCCTCGCTGCAGGCACGCGCGGGGATTGGTTGGGGGCAAGAGGCGGGCCGCCAGGATGCCGTCGATGGGACCTACCCTTACCAGATCCGCGGGAGATCCAGCAGTGAGCGGAGGACCTGAGCCTTGAGGGAGCACCGCCGTGCGCGACGGGAGGGGAGAACGACCTAGGTGGAGCCATGGCGCCGCCGCCAGAAGGAGATCCCACCGTCTACCACTCGCCATGGCGCCAACATCAAGAGGTGCCCCAGCTCCAGGTGCTGCAGGGGGCGGCGACGACGTCGGCAGGGGCGAGGGGCGGGGACGGGGGTAGGCGTGCACAAGAGCGAGGGGCGGCGACGGGCGTGCGCGAGGTCGAGGGGCGGCGGCGGTCGTCGGAGTGAGAGGGCCCGCAGAATCGGCAGGAGCGATAGGGACGACGGGGGAGGCGGGGGAAGTGGGAACTGTCGCGGGGAGGTGAAAACATGGCGGGGGTGGCGTGGTGGGGGTGGGGGGTGGGTGTGACGGGGGTGAACCGGGAAAAAATCACCGACAAAAACCGGTCGGTTGATAGATGGCTCGAGGGGTGGAACGGGCGACGTGGACGGGCTCGGGTTGGAAATAGCTATTTCCTACCCAGGGCAAGGAACAGAGTAATACTATATATATATATATATATATATATATATATATATATATATCCAATACTCCACCACCAACCCCCATGAAGCACATGCATCCTCCCGAGGATCGAAAACCCTCTCCTAATGAGGAAATCTCTTGGACCGACAGATCATTGAGGCAAGCAAGTTTCTTTAAAGAAAATGCTCCTCAATCACCTCATCGGCCATTCGTAACCTGAACCTCCCGACCATCCCAGAGGAATCAACCCACCGTATTATCAACAACGATAACCACCCAGTATCAGCCGTCAAGATTACATACCCGAGGTCATGCCCAAGATAAACCCCCGTAGTCTTGGGATTTCCAACAATATCCTTTGAAAGGAGGCATGTCCCTGAACACCCTATGGAAACCATCCCACCGAAGCAGTAATTAGACCATGCTCATTCCTTCGAGCATTCGAGGCAAACCACCTGGATAAAAGAAACTTAAGGGATGGATCCTAGTGGAATAAATTGGGTGATTTGATGAAAGAATCACCCATAAAATATAGAGGCTCTATTCCACGAGAATGGTCAACAAACCTTCCGGCCATCCCGTCATATCGGGAGGAGACACTTCTCAAGTACCCAAAAGAATCATCATACCAAGTTTATTGTAACATCCCGCGAAATCGCTGTCTGTCACTTGTAAGGAAAAATCAGAGTTTAAAAATTTTTGTTGTGAATTGTTGTGAGACATGAAACATTTGTAATCTAAGATAATTTCTCCCTCTCAAATTCCTAGTAATTTAAATTGCGCATAAATAATTTTTCATACTCTTGCATGAGTGAGTTGGATTTATTTGAAATTGTTTTGATTTCAAGTGAGTGGAATTTGTATTTGAATTCAAACTTCAAATACAAATCAAATAGGAAAACTAACAAACCTAACTAATCGGCCCAGCCCAAGACCTAAGTCTAACTTTGCCCCTCTAACTTCTAACCCTGGCCAGCCCCCTAACCAAACCCGGGCCGCCGGCCTGCTAACTAGCCTGGCCGCTCCCCCTTCTCGGCTCGCTAACCCCCGCGCAACCCAGCTAGCACCCCGGCCCAGCACCACTGGCCCGTCTCCACCTACCTCCCTCACTCTCTCTCACCGACAGCGGGTCCCGCTTGTCATACCTTTCTCTCCCACCTTTTCCCCTTTCCAGCAGAGCACCGGCGCTCTCTGCTATCCAGCGCCGCACCACCTCTGCACGCCGCGCTCCGCCTGTCCAACCGCTCGCCGCCATCTCAGCTGCTCCGCGTCACCAGCACCCTCCTTTCCAGCTCGACCGCCAGCTCCGCCCCGGACGTGCGTGTTGATCGCACGCAACCACGCGCGCTCGTCGTTGCCGTCCGCGTGTCCCGGCTCAGACGCCAAGGATGCTCGACCGTCCGATCCGCGCGGCCCTGTCAAACCCTAGCCGCCGCTCCCTTTAAATCCAAGCCACCTCCACTTCTTCTCCCGGTCCGCGCCGCCGCTCTGGGGAATTTTTCCCCTCTCCCCTGCTTTGCTCGCACCACACCAAAGGAGGGAAGGAGGAGAGGAGAAGGCCGCCTCGCCGCCGTTTGCCATCGTCGCCGGAGGCCGCCCGTGGAGAAGAAGCCGGAGCGCCGCCGTTCCCGTCGTCCCCGACGCCAAGACCGGAGGAGCCGTCGCCGCTCGTCATCGCCGCCTGCGGGAAGTCGACACCGCCGCCTCTACTTCCTCGCCGTCGATGCCGCCGCCAAGAGGTGCACGAAGACGCCGCCGCACACCTCCCTGGACCGCGAGCCGGCCTGCACTGCGTCGTCCACACCAGCGCCGCTGCCTCCGAGCGTCGAGCCTGCACGGCCTCGCCTCACCACTGCTCCGTCTCTACTCCACCCCGCCGCGAACCACGTCAAGCCCAACGATGAGCCAACCCAAGTCCATGCCCAAGCCCCTCCTTTCCCCCTTGGTTGCCTGCCTGTTCGTGTGCCGCCGTCGAGCCGAGCCGCCGCCCGCAGTTCGCCAACGCGCCGCCTGTGGCCCGGCCTTCGAGCCGGACATGTGCTTCTTCTGCAGGTGCAGCCCGCGCTCGCGCTCCGCTCGCTACCCTGCGGCCGTCTGCCTGCACCGCCCGCGTGTCGCAGCCCTTCGCCGCCGACCGCCGCGGCCATGGGAGCTCCGTGGTTCCGCACGCAAGACCCAGTTGTTCCCGGGCATACTCAAAAAATGGGTTATTATACACCCCATCCCTTGGAAAAAAAAAGGTAGCACCGAAGAAAGGAAAGAGCGAGATGGTGGTTTTTGTTGTTCCCGCGAAGCGAAGATCATTCGCTTGGCGAATGAAGTGGATCAACCTCTTTTTGGCTCGGGCCAAACACTTTTTCTCGCTGGTCGAGCTTTCTACAAAAAAAGCGATGCGAGAGCGTATTCTCTTATCTAAGCTTCCTCCCTTCGCTCCCCCCATCGTAGATGGTTCAGCCACCGCCGCCTTGAACCATCCTTGCCAGACCGAGCGTCGCCGTTGCATCCTGCCGCAGCCGCGCCGTCGTTCCGCCCCGCGGCGTGTGCGCCATGCCCTTTGCGGCATTGCACCGAACACCTTAGGCGCGTTCCCCGTTCGCCCCCTTCCTTAGCCACACGGACGACCGCACCAGCTGCAGTCGCACCGGATCTCGCCCTGTCCACGCCAAATCCCGGCCGCCACGTGTCGTCCCCCGTGACGAGCCACACATCAGCACACACCGCGCGCAGCCGCAGGTGGATCCCGTGCGGCAGCCGACGTCAGCAGTGACGTCAACGGCCGCCGGCCTTTTCACGCGAAGCCCCTGCGCTTTTGCAGGAAACCCCTTGAGTTTTCTCGATTTCGCGGTTAAGACCTCCCACCACTGCAACTTTGCAGTTTAGCCCCTTGCCGGCCTCTTTTTCAATCTGGCCCTTGTCCTTTTGCGTTCAGGACCCTGAACGTTACCATTTTCATGAATGGGTCCTTCCACCTTTACCCCTTTCGCAGAAAACACCCTGGCTGCCCCTTTTTCAACTTAACCCTGGTTCTTTTCATCCAAGCCCCTGATCTTTCTTGTTTTCACAACCAGACCCTTCCACCTTGGCAGTTTTGCATCCAGGTCCATGTACTTTTAAGAAATGGGTTTATTCTTTTGTAAATCCATTTTCTTAATATTTAAAAGGGGTTAAACCTTGGAAAATTCATATCTTTTCCTTCCTAGCCCCGTTTTGGCCAAACCAGTTGCGTTAGCTTCCTAAAATCGCGCCCTTCACCCCAGACTTACCCGAGTGGCGTCCGCGACTTAGTCACGTGGCCGCCATGCAAACCTAGCCGGCCAACCTTTGCCCGACACGTGGCGCCGACCCGATGCCGAGTCGACCGCCACATGGCTAACATGACTTTTGACCCGTAGGACCGTGGGCCCACTTGTGGGACCCACTGACTGTCAGCCCGGACCTACCTGACCCTTGGGCCCGCATGTTGACATGTGGACCCACTGACCTTTTGACTGACCCGGTAGCCTTTGACCCGTTGACCGAGACCTTGACCCCTCTGACCATTGACCAGTCAACTTTGACAAGGTCAACGATGACATCATCAGGGCCCGTGATGATGTCATCAACCCCGTACCAATGCCTTCGCCAGCCCGACTCGCGGTTGAACCCCGAGCCGGCAGTTAACACACCCCGGCTGCTAACTTGTGTTCCAACTTTTATTTCTTTTTCCGGAATGATTTATAAATCCTGAAAATGGATTTAAACTTCGGAAATTCATAATAAATCAACCGTAGCTCAGAAAAATATGAAACCAGTTTCAGTATTTTTCTAAAATCATGATGAACACGATAGAATAGAGTTTGCTGTTATTTGGATCTCTATCGATTCTTATTTGGAGTTCGTCTGCTAGTAGATGTCGTTGTTTATTTGTATTTGCGTCCAATAGGATCCCCGGAGGACCCGGACTTCTTCGATGACGTCGACTACGCTGAAGACGAAGATAAGGACGCAACTCCAGGTTCACGCCCATTCTGCTTCTTGGTACCTATTAGAAATTGCAAGTAGAATTGCTAGCACTTTATTGCATTGATGAGATGATGATGAGCCGCATAGCCTATTTATATATCCTGATTCCTTGTTTGCCTACTACACTACTATATATGATTGCTATGCTGCTGCTTGCATGTGTGGGATATAGTGGTGGTTTTAAACCTCTTGGCGTGAGTATTTTGGGTGGGAAAACTTGGAGAGTTTCGAACCCCCGGCTGGAGTGAGCAGACATTAACCGACCCTCGGGTCGGGGCTTGGAGGCTATTGGACACCTCCTGTACCGTAGCGGGTACATGTGATATGATTTGTGATATGGATGGATTTGAGGCGTTGAGCGGCCATACCTATAATGGGTGCCGATTCGCGGACCATGATGTGGATACGCATTTGACGGGGACTTGCTTGCTCTGGCTTAGGCCGAGTCGGTTGGACCTGGTTACAGGACTTTTACGTACACACCGCTTACCCTTGTGGGAGGGGTTCCAGCCATTCTCTAGTTAGTCGGTACCATTGCTGTGGAGTAGAGTGCTAGGATTGGGCTTGCCGTTTCACGAGGGTGTGCGGAGCCTGGCTGCATTCAGCCCTTGTTTCCGAGACTCTCAGCGCCTGTGTGGTGCTAGGGACTCACGATCCCGGATCATTTGGTTTACCGAATGGGTCCAAGTCCGAGAATGCAGGATGGTACCGGTCTGATTAGGGAGTCGTGGTTGTGGGTTGCGTCTCGATCGGCTTGCAACCGATCGCAGCCCGAGTGGTTCCAAGTGTACACACTCTACAGAGTTAGAATCTATACGTATAGCCGCGTCCTCGGTCATGGACACCCCCTGTATACTGGCTTCTTCTGATTAGTGTTTTGGGACTTTCTACCTCCCCCTCTTCTAAAACTACACGTTGGGATGAGAGCTACTAGTTCAGGATAAGGTCCGGCGTTTGCCGTTGAGATGGGAAAGGTCGGAAGCTTTCCCATCGACTCGAGAGGAGAAGGTGGTGAGGATGAGATGGGAGTCTGGTGCGCCAGAATAGCCCGTGCTATTGTGATATAGTTGGGGATGATGATGATGGTATTTTATACTTTGCCGTTGCATAGGAAACCTGAGTCTTTCCTTGATATACTTTTACCCTTTAGATTATAGGCCACTTTTTAGTAGTTGTTTTCTTGTTTGTGCTTGTCTCTGCTTTTAGTTAGTAATCGAACCGACCTAACTAGACATGCCCTCCACCTTACCTTGTAGAACATGGAAGGAGAACAAGATGAAGCCAACCGAGGCCCGAATCCAGAACCGAGCCTTGTAAATCAGGCTCAGATTCTTCAGCAAGTGACAGATGCCCTAGTTTTGCAGCAAGAAATGCCTGAGGAGAAGCGATGGAAGAGAATCAGAAGCTTTCTCAAGCTGAAGCCACCCACTTTCGATTAGGCCAAAGAACCCCTCGATGCCGCTGATTGGTTAGAGGAAATTGAGAAGAGATTGGACCTGATTGCGTGCACAGAAGAAGAATGTGTGGATATTGCTACCTATCAGCTAATCGGTACTGCCAGAGCTTGGTGGAATGACTTCTACAAGTCACACAAGGACCCTGCTTGTATCTCTTGGAAGGAGTTCACCGAAGCCTTCCTGAAATTTCACATCCTGAAGCAAGTCTTGGTCAACAAAGTGGAAGAGTTTTTCAGGATTTCTCAAGGAAACATGACGGTGCAAGAGTATGCAAGCCACTTCACCAGGATGATGCGATATGTCCCTGACCATACTAATTCTGACGAGAAGAAATAGTTTTGGTTTCACCAAGGTCTAAACTACGAGATCAAGATCATATTGGCAGGAGTAGACTACCCTTCGCTGAGGCATATGGTGAATCGAGCCATGGCAGTTGAGAAAGAGCAGATTAGTAAGGAAGGGAGCCTTAGAGCTAAGAGAAGATGAGCTGAACACCAGCCATACCATGGCCCACCTCAGAGGCCGCAAGACAGACAAAGCAACCTACAAGACTCCCAGAGAAGCTACCTTATGCAACATGCTCAAGAAGAAGACATGTTAGGACAAGAACTTGAGCAAGCTCATATCACAGACAGTGTTGTGATCATATGTCGCAATTGTAGAGGCATTGGACATCGGACCTTTGAATGCCCCGGGAAGAATCGTAGGAACAAG
>WEIB01001111.1:0-24076 GCA_015476505.1 Urochloa ruziziensis | reverse complement strand
GGGGGGGGGGGGTGGGGGGGGGGGGGGGCGATAACTAAACAAGAGATAGCTAGGATAATGGAGTTCCAAAAAGTATACCCGGTAAATTGTCTGTATATGTGCGCGTTGATCTTTATCATGCATTGTCTGTGTGGACTCTCATTGAGAGGAGAGAAAAAGAACATTGCGTGCAAGAGTTGTGCTCAACATAATTGGGGTTAACTAACCAGAACCGAAGCAGTGTTTAACCCTCCGATTGGTGCAAAACAATGGTAGATATTTATCTCTCGTGACCGCAAGCGTCTAGCCGGCCGTCGTAAAAAAAAGTTACCATAAACGTATCCAAAAGTAACCCACGCAATTCAACTAGATTGCGTTCAGTCATTGATCGAGTAATAACAAGATTATTAAAAGTCATATGGTAAATTTTTCTGTACGTGCACACCGGTCTGGTTGGCCCGGTCATGTCAACCATTGCAAACGCCCATTCGGTTCAGGTGTCTCATCTGCAAGCTAGTCAGCCTGCCTCTAGGTCATAGTGCACAACAGTGCTGGCAGTCTGGCTCCGGGCGGACACATATAAATAGGACATAGTGACAGTCCGAGAAGAAGCATACCCACTCCATCACAAATTACATCAAGTTTCTGGTTCAACAACACAGCTGATCATGGCTGCCATGGCGGCCTCCATCCTCTGCATGGCCCTTGCCGCCCTCTCCGCGGCCGCTTCCATTGCCGAGGCGGCAGTCGTCGAGCACACCTTCGTTGTAAGTAAATTATATGATTAAAGTGATAGCCTTTTCGCTGATTTAGTTACTTTTGCGCCAAAAGTGATAGGCTAAATTATTGTTGAAAGCATAATGATGGGCGCAAGGGGTTTGAATAAGCCTTAACGATATCATAAAAATAAGTTTTTTTGCATGCTACAAGCTTGTTGATGATGCCAAGTACGTTTTCATATGCTACGAGCTTTTCATACACCCAATGTGATAGGCTTTTGCATACTAGACAAGGTTAAGCTTGGTGGCTGAACACGGATAATTAACAACTGTGTTCTGTTGACTTGTTACCTAAATATATATTGGTAATCTTGGTGGGTCCGAATGAAATGAATGATGGATCAAACAGGTGCATGAGATGAACGTGACGCACCTCTGCAACACGACCAAGATATACGCGGTGAACGGGCAGTTCCCCGGCCCGACGCTCGACGTGACCGACGGCGACACGGTGGTCGTCCACATCGTCAACCGGCTGGAGCACGGCCTGACCATCCACTGGCACGGCGTCCGGCAGATCCGCAGCTGCTGGGCCGACGGCGCCGGCTTCGTCACCGAGTGCCCCATCCCTCCCGGCGGCGACCACACCTACCGCTTCAACGTCACCGGACAGGTCGGCACCCTATGGTGGCACGCGCACGTCACGTGCCTCCGCGCCACCGTCAATGGCGCCATCGTCATCCGCCCCAAGGACGGCAAGTATCCATTCCCAACTCCGGCGAAGGACGTGCCAATCATCATCGGAGAATGGTGGCAGCTCGACCTCATCGAGCTCGACCGGAGGATGGCTGACGGTAACTTCGACGACAACCCGTTGTCGGCCACCATTAATGGCAAGCTCGGCGACCTCAGCAACTGCTCCGGCGTGCCGGAGGAGAGTTTTGTACTCGATGTCGAGCGCGGCAAGAGCTACCTCCTGCGGATCATCAACACGGCACTCTTCTCCGAGTACTACTTCAAGGTTGCCGGTCACACCTTCACGGTGGTCGGGGCCGATGGCAACTACCTGACGCCATTCGAAACCGAAATGATCACCGTCGCGCCCGGCGAGACCATCGACGTGCTCATGACCGCCGATGCCCCGCCGGCGCACTACCACATGATCGCACTCGCCAACCAGCCGCCGGAGCCAGATCCGCAGATCCCCTTGTTCATCTCCCGGGGCCTCATCCGTTACGCCGGCGTGCGCAGCGACAACAACGGCCTCCCTGTGCCGGTGCCCCTCATGCCCAGCCAGCACAACACCATGCCTTCCTACTACTTCCATGGCAACCTCACCGGGCTCGCGTACCCGGACCGCCATCGCGTTCCGATGCACGTCGACGAGCGGTTCTTCATCACGCTAGGGCTGGGATCCCTCTGCCGCGACGGGAAGAAGGTGTGCAAGCGCCGCCGCAGCAACGAGACCATTGTTGTTGCCACGATGAACAATGTCTCCTTCCACCACCCAACCACGGCATCATTGTTGGAGCGATACTACGATGGCACTGGAAAGGGCGTGTACACGGAGGACTTCCCGGAGCAGCCGCCGCACCCATACAACTACACCAACAGGGACCTGATCCCGCCGGGGCCGCTCGAGGAGGCTGCTGGAGCCGACGTTCAAGGCGACAAAGCTCAGGCGGTTCAAGTACAATACGTCGGTGGAGATCGTGTTCCAGAGCACGGCGCTGCTGCAGAGCGACTCTAACCCCATGCATCTCCATGGATACGACTTCTTCGTGCTCGCGCAGGGGCTCGGCAACTTCAACCCCAAGAGGGATTACAAGAGGTTCAACTACCACAACCCGCAGCTCAGGAACACCGTGCAGGTTCCCAGGACAGGATGGGCTGCAGTCCGCTTCGTCACAGACAATCCAGGTACGACCACACCAACACCCATAAGCTAGCCTCAGCTCTGATGGTGATGTTCGGGTTCGTTTTTAATAAGTGGATTTTGTGCGTACTATTATTTATCTAATATTTGACTGAATCTTGATTAACAGGGATGTGGTATTTGCATTGCCACTTTGAGTTTCACATCGTGATGGGCATGGCGACGGCGTTCATCGTGGAGGATGGGCCAACACCCGAGACGAGCCTACCTCCGCCGCCGCCTGAATTCAAGAGATGTGGTGCCAATGGTCTCACACAACCGTAGAGTTTTTGAAAGTGGACCGAATAAATTACGTCAACAGATTTTATGCGCACAATATATAGCAAATAAGGATGGAGATATTGGCATCCTTCGTCATTGGTGGCTACTGGTCATTTACTGTCAGAGATATAATCATTTTTATTTTAGTATTTAAAAGTGTGTTTGCAGAAGAGAGTGTAACTTTATCCTATAAAATTGAATTTATGAGGGATAATAAGAATAAAAGAATTCAACTCTTCTTGTTCTTACTGATTTTCCTTTATGCCTATTGGCCAGCTAAGTAAAGTGCTTCCTCGTAAGAAATTGTAGATCAGTGAGTTACAGCCTATTTCGTCAGGTGTTGCTGCTGCAGAGAAGGAAAACATCATCCACTTTATCTAGAATTTAGACCCAGTGCAAGACCATCACTAGTGTAGATTGGCGGTGAAAGAGTGAAAGAAGCTCTAAGTTTTTTTTTTAAGAAAAAAAAGGCTTGGTGCTGATATAATTCGAGGATCCCTTGTGTCCGGTACAGTTTTCCCAAGAAATGTCATTTGCATAAATAGTTCAAGGAGAAAACTGGACTTTCCCTAAAAACTCAAGTACTAAATTTAGACTTTAGCAGCAATAGTTCAAGGATAAAACAAGACTTTTCCTAAGAAATGTCTTTTTATACTAACAGTAAAAAAAACGCAGCAGGCTTACTCTTTGCATTATCTACAGACGTGCTAAAAAGTTGGCCCAAATATGTCCAGCTAATATAATGAAAAGTATAAACGGAAAACAGCAACTTTAAGCTGCACAAATAATCGGGGAGGTCGGACAGGCTGCGGCCGGGCGCCGCCGCCCGGATTTGCTATCTGCCGCATATGCGGTAGATAAGCAGCCGCCGCATACCCCCTCCCTCTAACAGACGGGCCCCACCCACATGCATGCCCAGCCTTTGGCTAAGCGCACACCAAGCCTTACTGCTCCTGACGCGCATGCATGTAGTGGGCTCCATAAAGTTCAATCACAATTCAACCAAAACAATTCATATCTTCTAAACTAAATGTCTAAATTAAATTTCGATTACACCATTGTATTTTTACAATAAGATCTTCGAAACTAGACTACACTTGACTATATTTCGATTAAATTTTTTCTGGAACATATTTTTTATGAAGACGGAACAACTACATTAAAAGTTGGAACAAAATCACTATGAATAGAGAGTCGTTGTTCCAGCTTCGTGATAAATTGTTCCAACTTGAATAAAAATGTTCCACATTTTTTTAAATTTAAACATGGTCGTGTGTGGTCTAGTTTTGTAGATTTTATTTCAAAGAATACGATGATGCAATCGAAATTTGATTTGGATACACGGTTTATAAAATACGAATTTTTTTCCAAATGCTCTCGTCGTGGGCCCGTGTAATTAAGTGGGGGCGCTGGCAGCCAAAATGGGTGTGCGGTGGAGGCCGCCACCCCGCATCTGCGGGGGCGAGTCGCTCCCGCCGCCGCCACCGTCGACGCCATCCGACTCAGCGATTGGCCGGTGCGATCTGCGCGCGGGTTGGTTGGACTCGGACGTTTACAAGATGGGCTTTGCGAATTGCCATACATTATGTTGCTGTTTAAAGGCCTGAGGGCCCAAATACACATGTAGATGACATTGGCCCAAATACAAGTTGTTAATGAGCTGTGTGCCGGCCGTCATCTAAGAAAAAACATTATCAAGCTCCTGCGTCCTAGCCCACTTTGTGTCATCGCTGAGATTGATTATAGGGTCGGTTTGCAATAACAAAATTACACAATTTTTCTAATCTCGATAAACTGTGTATGTGGAACGTGAGAGCTGGCACCAGCATACGAATCCACTGGCATGGTAATACAATTGATTTGGTGTGAATCGTGTCCATCATCCGTAGAGTTGAACGGTTGACGAGATTGTGTCCAAAATATTTCTGTAATTGATAAAGATTATGGTTCCCATCTTTTCACGTCGGCTATGAACTGAAATTTCGGCCGAATATATGTAAACCTCTATTTTTTCAACAAATTCATACTGTGTTCATCGAAAACAAGAAAAGCAAAGCAAATTCATAGAACTAATGAACTGCTAAAATTTTAATTATTATTCAGGAGCCTCCTTTTTTTCCCCCTCAAGCACATCTTTTCTTCAGCTCTTCCAACGGTAAGATTTTAAAGCTTGTAGTCCACCGGTTTCTCAAAGAAGAATTTGAGCAGTTGGACACCAAAGCAATTAAACTTATCCATGTGAAACTGCAAGCTCACTCTTCTAAGATAGAACTGCAGGCAGTTGAAGTTGAACCACTTATCGCTCAACCCGAGGATATCAGAAACCTCAAACTTATCACCATCTCCACCCGTGGAAAGAACTGGATCTTTTCGGCACACAAAGTGACCGACAGACTTGCGAAAATCCAGCTGAGCTTTCCTGTCTAGAACTCTAGATATTTCCCTACTACGTTCTGAATGAGTCTGGTGCGTCGAGTATCTCCATCTGTTATGTGGGGGTGTCAACAGCAATCAAGTTAAGCCTGAGTTCACGGACCGCAGGGCAACACTGGAGCAAGTTTCCGATCGCCACGCCTGCATCCTTCCCGTTGCGCCTGTGCTGCCCATCCATCTCAACGAGGTTGAAGAGGTTGCAGAACAAGTTCTCACCCATGATCTCATCATATCTCTTCTTATCAGCAACTGCAATGTCATCGATCGGAAAATCCAGCTTCAGCTTCAGCACCTTCGCATTGCGGAAGTTCTTGACAAAGTGCCAGAAGATGTCGCACGTCGGACCAAAATCTTGTGTATAGTAGTGAACATTACCGTCGTCGATAAAGTGCAAATCTGCCCGCCTCGATCATGTCCGGCGGTGGCGATTTCACCCTGAAATCATGGATGCACCCCCTGTACCTGAAGTCCTGAACCGCCGCACCCTCGGCACATCGATCTCGATGGTGACACCTTTCCGATGACCGCAATTCAGCAGCACGAGCATGTTGTGAGGAAGACGCGCTCGAGCTGCAATGTGGCGAGGCGGCGATCATGTCCTGCAGCGTGTCCAGCGACACGGTGCACTCCTGCAGCTGCAGGAGCTCCAGGCATCGGAAGTTTGGGAACACGGCGGCCGGTGGCGGCCGCTCCAGGTCGCTGCAGCTGGCGATGCGCAGGACCCGGAGAGACTCCGATGGTATGGACCCCATGCCGAGATAGTACAGCCCTCCCTCCCCTTTGTCAGGGAGCGTCAGCTCGCAGACCCGATCGGCGGCGGAGACCCGGAGGTTGGAGTTGCTGGTGGCGCCAATGGCGAGCTCCTCGACGGCGCTGATCGCCGGGTGGGCGAGCACGTCGTTGACGCAGCTGCAGCCGTCCATCCAGGAGTTGTATCCGGACATGAAGTTCTGGATGGTCGCCGCCGTCGACGTGGACGGCGAGCCTCGCCACGGTCCCGCCGTGCGCGGCGGCGATGGCGGCGTCGGCGCCGTCGAAGAACGCCGCGCGCAGGCCGCCGGAGGTGTTGGAGGAGGCGGAGTAGGAGCGGGTGTCGAGGCTGACGGCGCGCGCCGGCGTCGGCCAGAGCCCGCGCCACCGCCGCGAGAGCACGGCGGTGGACGCGGCCTCCTTGGAAGGGGCAAAGCCCAGGACGTGCTGCAGGAGCTCGTCGGGGAGGTCGGACAGGCTGCGGCCGGGCGGCGTCGCCATCGATCCGACACGGCGTTGTGGTGGCCCGGCCGCCGGCGCGATCTGCGCGCGGGTTCTGTTAGCATTTACCACGCCATCGGAATCGGACGTTTACAAGATGGGCTTTGCCAATTGCCTGTTGCTATTTAAAGGCTGACAGAGCCCAAATACACATGTACTAGATGAAATTGGCCCAAATACGTGTTGTTAATGAACTGTGCCGGCCGGCATCTGAGAAAAAACATTATCAAGCTCCTGCGGCCTAGCTCAGTTTCATCGATGAGATTGATTATAAGGACAAAATTAGACCATTTTCCTAATCTCGATGAACAGTGTATGTGGAACCTGTGAGCCACATCCATCATCCTTATAGTTGAACAAGGTTGATGAGATTTGTATCCAAAGTATTTCTGTCATTGATCTACAAAAAAGTATTTCTGTAATTGATAAATATTAAGGTTCCCATTTTTTTCACGTCGGCTATGAACTGAAATTTCAGCCGAAAACCGATATGCCGGCTTTACTGGTCACCGCCGGTATTTTTAGTCAATCCGAGAACTTGAAGACTGCTAGTACCAATTATGTTAAATCTTTCATAGCTATTATTACTTCTATCCTGGACTCCAGAGAATAGAAAAATAAAGGCATGCAGGCCAAATATCTGTAAATATGTACAATATGTCAGTGGAGATCGATGTCCAACTAATAATACATAACGAAAGGAAGATCGATATAATCAACAAACATTGATTTTGAGCTCTAGAGCTCTATCAGTCAATACTGGTAAGGAAAAAGAACATCAACAAAACATCTGTGTTTCAACAAAATGTGCGACCACAATAATCTTGCATGGACACCTAAATTTTCCTCTTGTAATCAAACACAGAAAAGCAATGCACTTCAATAAAACTAGTGAACTGCTAAACTTTTAACAATGGACATCTATTTTTCATGTCCATGTGTCTTCAGCTCTCCAACGGGAAGATTTTAAAGCTTGTACTCCACCGGTTTCTTCTCTCTTTTTTGGAATTCAATTGGTTTCCGCTAAACAGTTGCGAAGTCCCTGCAGAAACCTGGTACTCAGAGCAAGGATGGGATGCATTGGCAGTACACCCACCGACGACGACCTTGCGGTTCATATGCTCACACATCTTCCGGTTCCCATCATCGATATACATCTCTTCAAGGACCACGGCTCTCTCGAAGAAGAACCTGATCAGCTGCATGCCAAAGCTGCTAGACTGCTTGTCCGTGCGAAACTGCAAGCTCACTCTTCTCAGAGAGCCTCGCAAGCAGTTGAAGTCGAACCACTTGTCGCTCAGCCCTGGAAGATCAGACGCCTGAAAATCATCATCGCCCAAGGAATACTCCAGGTTCCGACGGCGCGCAAAGTGCTCGGCAGACTTACGAGTGTCGTGCTTAGATTTCCTGTCGAGGAAAGTACTCTTGTATAGTCTATCACTCCAGTCCGATGTATAGCCTCTCCTCCCAAATTTACGGTCGACGGTGTTCAACTTGAGCTTCAGGTCACGGAGCACAGGGCAACATTGGAGAAAGTTCCCTATGGCCACCGCCACGCCCTCGCTCCCGGGTTTGTATTGCCCGTCCACCTCAAGGCGTTCAAGGTCGACGAACAATGTGTCGCCTAGGAGCTCTTCCTGGAGTCTCTTCTTACCATCGACGACCGCGATGTAGCTCATCGGAAAGTCCAGCTTCAGCTTCAGTGACCCCGTGCTACACAAACTCCTGACGAACAGCCAGAAGCATTCGCAAGTTTGGGACTTGTTGCCGTCAAGAAAGTGCAGGTCTGCTCGCTGCAGGTCCGGCAGTGGCCATTTCGGCACGAACCGGGCAACGTGCCCCCGGTATGTGAAGCTCCGCACCCTCGGCGCGTCGACCTCGATCCTGAGGCTGTCGTTGCACGAGCAGCTGGCTAGCACGAGCGAGGTCACCCCCGGGCAGCACAACTGCTCTACCCGATCAACGCCGTCGTAGTTGTGGTTGTGGTTGTGGTTGTGGTTGTAGAAGTCCTCGCGGTAGGCGCCGTATCCATAGCTGTCGTCGTCGTCGTCCGAGAGGGTGGGACGGCAAGCCTTCCATTTGATGTAGACGCATTCGAGGCGCAGCGCGGCGAGCCGTGGCGAGGCGGCGATCATGTCCTGGAGCGTGCAGAGCGAGACGGCACAGCTGTGCAGCCGAATGGCCTCTAGACACGGGAAGCCGCCGCCGCCTGCGGTGGGCGGCGGCATCAGGTTTTCAGCAGCCGGAGATGTGGAGGACGCGCAGGGCGGCGGATGGCAGGGAGCCGAGGCTGAGCTTGTAGTACCCGACGTGCTTGTCCGCCAGAGCCGACCGCTCGTGCTTGCGGAACATGGCGCGGCGGCGGGCCGTGGCGGCCGAGAGGTAGCTGTGGACGCCCTCGACGGTGAGCACCTCGACGGCAGCGCAGGCGGGGTGGGCGAGCACGTCGCCGGCGATGTAGTGGTCCTCCCGGTGGTAGCGTTGGTACTGGGACATGAAGCTCTTGATGGTCTCCGGCCCGTTGGCCTCGATGTGTACGGCGAGGAATCGGATCCCGGTGCCGGAGTGAGCGGCGAGCGCTGCGTCGGCGTCGTGGAAGAAGGCGTCGCGATCTATTTCGCGGCGGTCGCCCAAGTAGGAGTCGCCGCCGGGGATAGCGCGGCCGTAGAGGCGGGTGTCGAGGATGACGGCGGGGGACGGGGTGGTGGGCGACACGCCGCGCCACCGCCGGGAGAGCACGGCGGTGGACGCGGCCTCCCGCGCCGGCGCGAAGCTGAGGATGTGACGGAGGAGCTCATCGGGGAGGTCCGAGAGGCGGTCGGGACTCGCCGCCATCGCCGGCCGACGGTGTTGGCGTCGCAGCGATCTTCTCGGCTTTGGCGACGCGGCCGCTACTTTTTATTATATCGTTCTCGTTCCCCAGTCCGTCTCGGACTTGGATTTGGTTCAGTTGAAGATGGGCTGGGCCTCGACGCCTCGTCCGTCGTACAGGTAATGGGCCGAGAATTTCAGGGCTCAAGATATTTGGTATGGGAATTGGGAAGAGCCAAACTGCTTCGGAGTCCACAGCTTGCATTGCCAGAGTTAATTCTTATTGCTGACAAATGCGATCGTCCTTTAGGAAGTTTCTGTGGAAGATGAGAACCATAAGTTCTGTGACCCTGAAAATATGTTTTAGCCTACCCCTAAAAGGCTTTTCTGTAATAGTGCTGCCCACTGTCGCAGCTTCTTTTCACGTCATGGCCAGGAAACTGATAGAGATCATGGACACTGAAAATATGAGTAGTACATGCATGATGCTCATTACCAAATCTATTCTGTTAAATCTGGCATAGCAATTGTTACTATTATCCTTCTCAATAAAAAACCTATTGCTACACTAGATATAAAAATAAAGGCTGGCAAATATCTATAAATATTTACAACACAACTCAATCACCCAAAAGTTTTCCAACTATAACATAATAAATGGAAGATCAGTATCATCAACAAGCATTGATTCAAATGCTAAAACCATAGATTCTAAAAATGTGCTACCACAATCTTGCATAGACACCTTATTCATACTGTGTTCATCAAACACAATAAAAGCAAAGCACTTTCATAGAACTAATAACGAAATGCTAAAACTTTTAATTATTATTCAAGTCCACCATCATCTTTTCTAGGGCAAGATTGTAAAGCTTGTACTCCGTCTATTTATTCTTCTCGCTTCTTCGGAATTTGATTGGTTTTCGCCAAACAGTTGCGAAATCCCCACAGAAACCTGGTACTTAGAGCAAGGATGAGATGCATTTACCTTCTCAATACAAGATTAATACCCATCAAATATGGTACGGCTATATATGGGTAGTACATGGTGCTCATTACCAAATCTATTCTGTTAAAATCTGGCATAGCTATTGTTACTATTATCCTTCTCAATAAAAAACCTATTGCTACAAATTTGCTAAACTAAATATAAATATAAAGGCTGGGCAAATATCTATAAATATTTACAACACAACACAATCACCCAGAAGTTTTGCAACTATAACATAATAAATGGAAGATCAGTATCATCAACAAACATTGATTAAGCCGTGCTACCACAATCTTGTCAAAATGTGCTGCCACAATCTTGCATAGACACCTTATTCATACTGTGTTCATCAAACACAATAAATGCAAAGCACTTCCATAGAACTAATAACGAACCACTAAAACTTTAATATTTATTCAAGTCCATCTTCTTCATCTTTCCAAAGGCAAGACTGTAAAGCTTGTACTCGGCCTGTTTCTTCTTCTCACTTCTTTGGAATTTGATTAGTTTTCGCCAAACAGTTGCGAAATCCCTGCAGAAACCTGGTACTCAGAGCAAGGATGAGATGCATTGGCAGCAGTACACCCACCGACAACGACCTTGCGATTCATATGCTCACACATCTTCCGATTCCCATCATCGATATACATCTCTTCAATGACCGTGGCTCTCTCCAAGAAGAACTTGACCAGCTGCATGCCAAAGCTGCTAACTGCTTGTCCATGCGAAACTGCAAGCTGACTCTTGTTAGATGGTCTCGCAAGCAGCTGAATTCGAACCACTTGTCACTCAGCCCCGGAATATCAGACACCTCACATTGATATTCATCATCACCGCCTCGTTCGCCCAAGGAAAACTCTAGGTACCGTCGTCGCGCAAAGTGCTCGACGGACTTGCGAGTGTCCATCTTAGATTTCCTGTCAAGGAAAGTACTCTTATATAGTCTACCACTCCAATCCGACCTACGGCCTGTCTTCCTGAAGTTACGGTCGACGGTGTTCAACTTGAGCTTGAGGTCACGGAGCACAGGGCAACACCGGAGCAAGTTCCCTATCGCCGCTCCGACAGCCGCCTCGCAACCGGGTATGTACTGCACGTCCACCTCAAGCCCCTCGAGAGGTTGCTGAACAATGTCTCTCCTAGGAGCTCCTCTTGCTTCTTCATCTTCTTCTTGCCCTCGACAACGGCGATGTCGCTTATCACGAAATCCAGCTTCAGCTTCAGGAACTTGGCGTTGCTGAAGTTCTTGATGAACAGCCAGAACCGTTGGCATGTCTTTGCATCGTCCTCGCCAAAGTATGTGTCGTCGAGGAAGTGAAGCTCTGCCCGTTGCACGTCCGGCAGCGCCGGCGATTTCGCCAGGAACCGGTCAATGTACCCGCTGTACATGAACCTCCGCACCCTCGGCGCGTCGATCGTGAGGCTCCTCTTGCACGTGCAGTTTGCTACCACGAGCGAGGTCACGCCCGGGCAGCACAAGCGAAATACCCGGTCGCCGCCGCCGTCGTCGTCGTCGTTGTAGAGCTGGTATCCATAGTGGGTGCCATACACACGTCGCCGTTGGGGTCCGTGGCTGGGCGGGAAACCTTTGATTTGATGTAGACAGATTGGAGCCGCAAATTGCCGAGACACGACGAGGCGGCGATCATGTCCTGGAGGGTGAAGATCGAGACGGCGCAACAGTGGAGCCGCACTGACTCCAGCCACGGGAAGCCGCCGGCGCCAGTGGCCGGCAGTGGATGTGTGAGGTCTTTGCAGCCGGCGATGTGGAGGACGCGGAGGGCGGCGGATGGGACGGAGCCGAGCGAGATCTTGTAGTACCCGACGTGCTCGTCCGCCACCGTCGACTGCTCGTGCCTCCGGGAGGCTTGGTAGCTGGGGACGCCCTCGACGGTGAGCACCTCGACGTGCCGGCAGGCGGGGTGGCCGAGCACGTCGCCGGCGATGTAGTGGTACTGGAACATGAAGCTCTGGATGGCTTCCGGCCCGTTGGCCTCGACGTGGACGGCGAGGGATCGGATCGGGGTTCGCCGCCATCGCCGTCGACGGTGAGGTGTTTGCGTCGCCGCGATCTCGGGTAGGTTTGGTTGGCGACGCGCGGCCGCTACTACTTTGAACTTGGAGTTGAACTTATTGGAAAGATGGGCCTCGCCGTACAGGTAGCATTTATCTGGGCCGAAAATCTCAGGGCTCCAGAAAAAGAAAAAGATGGGCCTACCGATCCTATATACCTTTGGAAGTTTTTTTTTCCTCCCCCACCTTCCAGGGCAGCCGTCAGATGCAATGCAACTGCCTCTATAAACCTTAACCCACCCCACGGCCGTACACCCACCATGGCCGCCTCGGCCGTCGTGCACCCACGCATGTGTCGGCCGCCGCCCTGCTTGCGTCGTGCGACGCCACGCTAGCTGCCCCTGGCCCTTGCGCACCGCCACGCCGCCCGCGCATGTGCTGCCCCGGCTAGCGCGCCACTGCGGGCCACCGCCGCTGGCCCCGCGCGTGTGGCCGCTCCATCGGCGGCCCTGGCCGCCTCACCCAGTGCGCCGCTGAGCGAGCTCGATCCGCCGCCACTCGCCCGCGCCGGAGATGAAGAGGGTGTTTTTCTTTTCAAAAAATGTTGGTTTCAAGCGAAAAATTTTGAGAAAGGAAAAGGTTGAGGTTCAACTTTTTTAAAAATGTTAAGGTTCAAAGTACATATTCAAATCGCAATGATTAATCATAAATATAAGTCGTTATAAGCATGTGCAATGATGTGGGATCGACATAATCTGTTCCAGCTATCTTCATTGTGTGAAAAAAATTACAACATATAACTCGTTCTATATTTTTTTAGAAATTCTAGTTACAATATTGTGTTTAGTATTGATTCAACGTACTGGGCGTACTACTCAATAATGCTAGTGAAATTTCTCCTATGTGAAACCATTGTGACTGACATCAACCGAAGCACCGTACCATCTGATGATTATAGAACAACTTACATATCTGAATCGTACTAGTAGAACCTGAATCGTGTCGTACTAATTGGAAAATGCGAAAACTATGGTCAAAATCAATGTGAAGAACATATTCAAAATTCAAATTATTAGACAACGTGAAGAACATTCAAAATCTCAAGATTGCAAATGCAAAGCATTCAAAATCAAGTTTGGCACGAAATTGATCGACATACTACTACCATAACATCTTGTCGATCCACGATATCCCTCTAGCTAGCTAGAAGAACATCATGTTGGCAGACTTGTTCATCACCCACTCCTTGATCTCCTCCATGAGCCTGGTCTGGATCCACAGCGGCCCCACCGCAAACTCGCCGCACACCTCACCGACCACCGGCGCATTCCGGAGCAAGAACTTGGCAAGCTTCCTCTGCGCCAGGCCCCCTTCATAGTGCACGAAGTTGATCTCCTTGGTCCCCTCCCTCAGGCAGGGGATGTCAATCTCTGGCACGTCGAGCGGCGCGTGCCGGTCGTACCTGAGCGTGTGCCCGTCCAGGAGCTCCTCCTCGTCGATGTCTTGGTAATCACCCTCCTGAAGCTCCTCGACCTCCGGCAAGAAGAACAGCGTCAGCGCCTCCAACCTCGGCGTCCGCCTCAGGATCCTGGTCAACGTGGCGACGGCGCCGGTGTCATCATCGGGGACCATCCCCGTCAGCTCGAGGTCGCGGAGCTTCGGGAACGTCGGGAACGCCGGCGCGCCGCCGCCGAGGCGCGCCGACGTGAGGCTCAGGCGTTCCACGCCAGGGAACAGCCGGAGGAAGGCCCCGAGCCTGGCGAGCTCCGGCGGCTCCGCGGCCTCGGCGCCGCAGATGTCGATGGCGCACGACGAGATCCTGCGTGCGCCGCCGTGGAGGGTCAGGAACCAGGGCTCCGGTATGGCACCCCGGTACTCGAATGCCCGGAGCTCCGACGAGGCGACGGCGACGGCGGCCAGACCGTGGCAGCACCGGAGTGCCAGCCTGCGGAGGCGCTTGTCGAGGACGGTGAGCTTTGTGAGGTTGCTGTTGCAGGACTCGAGCGTCAGGTCGGCGAGGCGTGGGCAGGCGGAGACCAGCCGCTGCACGGCGCTCCTCCGGCCTGTGATTCCGGTCAGGTGCAGCGTGTCCAGGGACGGCAACGAGATCACCGCCGGCGGGTCCAGCCGGCACGGCCCGATGCGGAGGCTGCGCAGAGCCGCGCAGGTGAAGAGGCTCCATGGCACGACGTACTCGTTCTTGTACAGCGGCCAGGGGGCGGCGGAGCGGCGGAGTTGCAGGTCGAGGTGGAGCTCGCCGTCTTTTCCGGCCTGCTGCACTGCGTACCAGAGCCACATGTCGACGAGCCCGGCGTTGAGGCCGCTGAACTTGTGGAACGCGACGCGGAGCGCGCGGAGGGGCACGGACGCCGCGCCGCCGCCGCCGCGGAGGCGGCGGAAGAGGGCGGAGCTGACGGCGTTGGTGAACGGCGGCGACGGGGCGGCGGCGTTGCGGTCGACGGGCCCGCCGTAGCAGGGGCTCCAGTCGCCGTCGTAGTCCGGGATGTGCGGGTCAGGCTCGTCGAGGGCCACCGTGTGCACGTGCGCGAACACGTGGCGCCACCGCCGCGAGAGCACCGCGGCGCGCGCCGCCTCGTCGGCGGGCAGGAAGGAGAGAATGTGGCCCAGAACGGCGTCGCTAAGCCTGCTCAGCCGGTCGCCTGCGGTGGCGGCGGCGCCGGAGTCGTTGGAGCCCATGGCGGCGGCGCGGAGAGTAACCGACCACCACGGGGGGTTTATTTGAGACGTGCGTGACTTGATGGTGGAGGCCTGCTTTTATTTGATGGACCCGGACCCGGAGTTACATGGACCGAGTCTGATACGAATTCAGGTCTCCTTTTATTTTATTTTGTGGGCTTTTGACGAATTGAGGCTCAGTGCCGGCCCATGTTGTGTAAGTTGGCGTGAAAATTTGATCTACGAGACGAATTAAGCCCTCCTTTTTTCTATTTTGGTTCAGTTGGACCTTCGTGGTGGTACACGTTTTGACGAATTGAGGTTCAGTCCAGACCCATGTTGTGTAAGTTGGCGTGATGGTGAAGTCTTTTTGAGATACGTCCGATTATCTTCTTCTCTTCCTCTCCTCCTCACAACGCTCGTGCCAGTGTAGTCGGTCGGTCGCTTCCACCGCCACTTGGCCATCCAAATAGTGGGGCCCACAAATGCTATCAATGTGATTACTCTAAGCTACAATAAGACAATTAACGAGGAGTGTATTAAATATCGAGAAAATTATACTCTCGGCGAAGTAGGGTATTAAATAATGAAACACTTAGGGTATATATGGAGGAAACTAGTCCCCAACTTAGCGATGGACGACATAGATCTCCCTATTTAATATCCTACTATGGGTAATTGATCTCAATTTTTCTTCCTTTATAGTACAGATACACTGTTGCATTTCATTTAGATTGGCTTATTGCAGGTAAAGATAATTCTGCCGATAGTTTCCTCCATATTTCACAAACCACTTTCACAAACGGCCCTTATAGTACAGATACACTGTTGAATCGAAAGGGGAGGACGGCTAGGGATTGCGATATTTACTTCTATTTGAAGTCTAGCATGAAACACTAATTGATTCTAAATTGAACCCACCAAACAGAAACACAAAGCGTACTAGAGATACAAAAGGTTGTGATTTAGATACGATTTATTTATTATTATTCGAGCGCATATGATACACCCTTGGCATTGTGATATCGAAACATTAACATAAAAGAACGTCGAGATGTCAAAACAAATCAACTTGACAGTGCACAATAGCCCCAAACATCCTCCCAATAATTTAAAGGAAACAACGTTACCAAAACACACACGAGTAACAACCCATAGGTGCCAAGCTGGTGTTGCACAATTTCACTAGACTTTGTTCATTTTCTAATGACCAGCAGTGACTCATTGCGCTTGTGGATCATTAATGGCTGAAAATTGTTTCCGGAGAACCAACTAAAATAGTGTAGTTCTCTATATCGCAAGAAAATATTAAACAAAAATGTCAGTCTAACACTCACCAATTCAATTAAAAAAATATAATATATTTCTGGCAAAGTTTTATCATGCCTGGAAGAGAAAGAGTGGAAGGATACATATATAAGGGGCGGCTGGAGGGATTATGAGATCTCCTTCTACAGGGAGTCTAGCCAGCTAAAATAATGAATCCACAGAACAGAAAAGATGAATCATACTAACAAAGATACAAAAGAGCGCAATATATATGGATACATTGTCTGGCCCCATCGTACTCGTAGCGTTGCAATATTGAGATTAGCATAAGAGATTAAGAGGAAGTCCGAAGACATTAAAATTATATTATATCAAAGAAAGGATTCGAAAACCGAAAACATTTGCACACAGATATGGTTATTCTTTATATAAACAGCGCTAGAGATGCTTGACAATGAACACAATGAACGCGGACGTGAGGATTCGAACCCACGACCTCTAGCCTCGCGCATTGCTTCCTTACCATCCTACCTATGCATCACATGTGATTGAGTGGGAGATAGTGTCCTTTTGAAGTAACCCGCAGAGGACACGTTAGTACCGATCGGTGTTATTGACCGACACTAACGAGCGTCATTTAGTGCCAGCTGGTGTTATTGACCGACACTAACGTGACGCGCCCATTTAGTGCCGGCCAATAACACCAGCCGGCACTAAATGACGCGCGTTAGTGCCGGCCGATGTTATTGACCGGCACTAACGTGGGCGCCACGTTAGTGCCGGCTCTAGGCCGACCGGCACTAACATGCGTGGCACCAATGAGCGTTTTTCTTGTAGTGTAACCTACCCCATATGAGAGGTGGAAATGAATAAACATCAATAATGCTTCAAACTGTAATTTTATATATATATATATAACCTACCCAAAATATATGATCGGTGCATGTAATTTTTGTTTGTCTGCCCCTCTTCAAACTGTAATTTGTTTGTAATTTTTGTTTGTGTGCCCCTCCTGTTCCATAAACAAAAAACGCTTCAAACTGTAATTTTTCCATAGGTTAAATTATCTGAAAATTTCGGCAACCTCTACATTAGAAGAAGAGTAGACAACTAACTATAATGAAAATAACGACTGTCGGTATATAAGGACACTGAGTTTATTGAACATGGAATTTATTGATCAATCACACTAAAAATATCTCCACCATTTTTTTCATCCTATACAGCTTAACTACTCCTCGTACTATACTACTACAAATAACTGGGTTGCGGACTAGATGGGTGTCGCACTGTCCACGTAGTCAAACCACCCTCGACATCAATACCCCATATGATCGGTGGAAATGAATAAACATCAAATGCTTCAAACTGTAATCTTTCCATAGGTTATATTATCTGTAGTTCTCTGCAACTATAACGAAAATAACAACGGTCGGTATACGGACACTGAGTTTATTAAACCACACATCCGCTACCGGAATCCTGGTCTTTGCCGTGTGCCTAAGGCACACGGCAAAGACCAAAAAACACGTGGCAAAACTCTTTGCCGTGTGCTGCTCTCGGCAAAGAGCACACGGCAAAGATTAGCCGGTAAAGAGCCTCTTTGCCGTGTGTTTTCCCGCACACAGCAAAGTTACTTTTAAAAAGTAAAAAAAATAATGCAGGAGGGCCCCCGCCGCCGCCGCCCACCAACGCGCCGCCGCCGCTACTGCACGCTCCGGCGTCCATGCGCCAAAGCCAAGGCCGCTCCGGCCTCCATACGCGCCGCCGCCGGCGGCCTCCATGCGCCGCTCCGCCCGCGCGCTCCATCTGCCGCCGCCGAGGGAGGAGGAGGTTGCGGCCGTCAGCGAGGGAGGAGGAGGTGGCCGTCGGCTGCCGCCCGCCGCCGGGCCTCCAGGCTATCGGCGCCGGGCTCCAGATCTGGAGTGCGTCGCTGCTCCGTGCGCCGTCGCGCCTCAGGCCGCAGCTCCGCGCGCCGCCACTCCTCGCGCCGTCGGCAAGGAAGGAGGAGGCGGGTGTAACATCCCAGAGTTTTTTAAAATGTTTATAATATTAAATATATGGATTTAAAATTTTTTGGTGGATTTATTGCTAGATAGGAAAAACATAAGGATGTCTTCATTGAACTTTTCCCAAAAATTCTTAGAATTAAATAATAAATAAAATATTTTATTAAGCTGTCTACATCTTGGTGTGAACATTTGGATTTATTTGAATTATTTGGATTTATTTGTGTGTGATTTGGATTTGAAATGATTCAAATCCAACTCAAATAAAAGTTTAAAACCTAAACTAACTTGGGCCCTAACTTCACTAACCAGCCCGCTAACTAAGTCCGATTCAGACCCCTCTCCCGGTCCTAGTTCAACCTAAACCCCCACGGCCCACTCCTCCTTTCCTTCCCCGCGGCCCAGCGTGGCCCGTCAACCCCGCGGCCCAACTCGTTCCGCCGCGCGCCGTCCCTCTCTTCTCTCTCACTGACAGGCGAGACCCACCTGTCAGCTTTCCCCTACCTCTAACCGCCACCACCACTCTCCTACCCCGCCGGCGCCTCCATCTCGCCGCCGACCGCTCCCGCGCGAGATCATCTCGCGGACCCCGGGGACCCTAATCCCCGATCCACCCCTCTCAGTTCCGCCCTAAAACCTAGATCGGGGGGTCCCCCGCGCTATCTCGCGAGCCGCTCCCCTTTCTCCTCTCGCCATGCTCCCTGGGCCTGCACGCCGAGACAAGGCCGCCGCCGCGCACTACCCTAGCGTCCCGCCTCTCGCACCGTGCCGCGTGTCCCAGAGCCCGTGGCATTCCCACGCAACCCTAGCCTCGCCCCTCCTCCGCGCCGCCGCTACTTAAAAAGGGGAGTGCTGCCCTCTGCTCCCCATCCATTCACCTCGGGCACCTTGCCCTTCGCCCAGCCGCCGCCGCACGAGGAGAAGAAGGAGAGGAAGTGAAGGAGGAGAAGGAGAAGGCGAGCGCGAGCAGGAAGAAGAAGCCGAGCCGGAGCCGCCCGTGGAGCGCCACCGCCGGAGCGGCGCCGCGACACCGACCCGGAGCAAGAATACCCCCGTACTGATCCCTGTCGCGGCTCTTCGTACCACTACACCACGTCCATGTCTTCACCTTCACCTCGCCGAGCTTCGCCGAGCCCCTAGGTGAGTTAGACGCCACCGCTCTCCACTTTCCCCTGCTGTCCGGCGCCATGAGCGCCGATGAGCCTCTGTAGCGTAGCCAAACCACCCAAGCCCGGCCTTTTTCTCTAGTCTGTGGGTTGGTCTTCGCGCCAACCATCTTCTTGTGCAGGATCCCGACGGCGCCGAGCCAAGCCCAAGCCTAGAACCCCGCCGCGCGACGAACGCTGCCTTTGCGGCAATTCGTCGAGCGCTCCCCGCGCGTGAACCCCGTCGCCTTGACCTCGCCGTAGCTAGCCCTAGGATCCAAACCCTAGACTTCTTCACCCATGAACGCATGTGCTAGGCCATTTGGCGCCGATCCGTGCCCTTGTCACCGGATTTGGCCATGGTTGAGTCGCCGCCGGCGTGCCTTCGTCGCCGCCACGTGTCGCGCTCCTGTGGAGCCGCACACCAGGCTACGCGGACCAGCCGCACCAGATCCAGCCCGTGGCCGCATGGGATCCGGTGGACGCGGCTCACATGGACCACCCTCTAGGTCCACGGTAGACCGCGACCACCAGAGCCGGCCTGTCCCTTTTTCAATCAAGCCCCTGGAATCTTACACTTTAGCCTCTGGAGTTTTGAAATCCTTTCAACTAAGTCCCTGGCCTGTTGCTTTTACTCTAAGCCCCCTAGGACTTTTTAGATTTTACTTCTAGGCCCTTCTGCTGACGTCATCAGGGCCCACTGATGACGTCATCATCCGGACCCACCTATCAGCTTTGACCATTGACCGGTCAACGCTGATGTCAGCAGGGCCCACTGCTGACGTCAGCATTTCGGCTGACCCTGAACTTTTGTGGAAAACCCCCTAAACTTTTCCAAAATTACAAATAGGTCCCTAGTTATTTACAAATAGGTCCCCGACCCCTTTTTCTTTTCTTTTCGGAATTATTTAAAAATTTAGAAAAGGATTTAAACTTAGAAAATCCATAACTAATTCATTTTAACTCCGAAAAATATGAAACTAGTTTCTATATTTTTCTAAAATCATGACCAAGCCTTTGGTGTGAAGTATGAGTCCATTTGGATCTTTTTTGAATTGGTTTTATTGGAGTTAATTGTTATTAGGTCCCGGTATTTACTTTAATTACATATTTAGGACCTACCGACGGCCAGGAGCTGACCAAGGAGGAGCACTACCTGGAAGACTTCGTGGAGGAAGAGAACTTGCCCTCAGGTTCACGCCCAGCCCATCTCTTGAATGCCTATTAGACATTGCAACTAGATGAGCTAGCGCTTTACTTATTGCAATTGGATGATGCTTGAGCCTTGCATAGCCATGATTTATTTCATGATTGCCTTGTTACCTACCACTCTATATATGATATTGCTATGCTGCTGCTTGCATGTGTATGGGATCATGTGGATTAGGACTCTTGGCGTGTGTGCGGATAAAACCGGCAGGAGAAGGTGTTTTTTTGGGAAACTTGGCGGGGGTGAGCATTTTATAACAACTCGGTCTTTGACCGAGGAGCCGGGAGACCCCTGCTCTCGAGGTGGTCCCACACCGTACTTGTGGCCGGTACATGGATGGATAGGAGCATAGGAGTTGGCGGCGGTACCTATAGTGGGTACTGCAACTTGCATTCTTCTTCGGAGGATACGCCTTTGGGACGATGACGCTCACCCCGGTCTGAAACCGAGTGGGGTAACCACTCTTTGGGCCCCACGTACTTACCGCTTACCCATATGAACGGGTTCCAGCCAGCCTAACTAGCGCGATGCCCGAATTGCAAGAAGATCAGGTGGATGGTGTACGGGAACGGGAGAGATCATCTCTCCAAAGGACTATGGCCCCGTCTGGCCCTACGAGGGAGAGTTCGACACAGCTTCCGAAGCATTGGATTGCGAGCCGATGGATCGAGACCGGAAGAGCAAGCGGGCATCGTCGCGGTTGGGGTCTGAGCTGTGGGTTGCGTCTCGAGATGGCGGCCACCATCTCGCAACCCGAGTGGGTCCAGTTGTACAAGCTCTCGAGAGTCTATAATCTATACGTATAGCCGCGTCCTCGGTATGGACATTGCCCACTGCACTGTTACCTCTCATATTGGGATATTCTTCCTCTCCCCTTTCTAGCCAGATTTGAGAGTGACTAAGGTTCGCAGCTACAGACGGGGAGAAGGGAAGTTTTGCTCCCTTTCCTTTCAGGATCCGGTCGTAGTTGGTGAGGTGCGAGGGGAGGGAGCTCTCGCATCGACTTAGATGAGTGTGGAGATGGAGATGGGAGTGCGGCATGCCGGAATAGCCTGATGTGGTGAGATATGGGATGGATGGATATGGAGATACTTATTTTATATTGCTGCTGCATAGGAAACCTTTAGCCTAACCTTGATAAACTTTTATCCCTTTAGATGATAGTCCACTTAAAGCTTGCATATACGGTTGGTGATGTGAACCTATCCCATTCCTTGGGGATAGCCTTTAGGTATGCAGGGTCTAATGAAGAGCACGAGTTCAACCACGATGGATGGTACGACTGAGGCATCGTCCTTGACGTGCAAGTTGCCTGTGGAGGAGATCGAGAAGATGGAGGCTTCTATGCCTAGTTCCGCTGCGTTGGATGTTCTTTTGTTTGTCGTTCAGCCCTGAGGGCTTGTATCAGACGTATTATCATGAGAATGATGTAATAAATGAGATATTTGTACTTTATTCGTGGTATGGATGTGATATTCGCTGTGATGAGTTCTGTACGTCATCTAACACCCTTCACGTCATGATGTCGTACTAGCATGTATTACTAGGCGGCTATTTAGAGGCCGATAGGTCCCTTATCGACCATTCTAGGGCCGACATATATCTATTTTCACAATTCTTGAACTTTTCCACCTATTTTTGAAATTTTCCAATGAAATAATATTATTTTAAAAAACATTGAACTTTCATGTGACTTTTTTTTCAACACAGGCATTTTGTTATATAAGCAAAGATATGCATTTACCATACCCAAAAACGTTGAGATATCATCTCAAAAATAAAAATAATTTATAAAAGGACCTGTCGGCCGTTGAAGGGCCGACAGGTCCTTTTCCCCACCAAAAGGCCGTCTCACGTCCTCCTTGTGGCCAATAGGTCATCTCGCACCCTTCACGTCATGATGTCGTACTAGCATGTACGCTAGGCGACTATTTAGAGGCCGATAGGTACCCTCACGACCATTCTAGGGTCGACTTATATGTATTCTCACAATTCCTGAATTTTTCCACCTATTTGTGTAATTTTCTAATGAAATAATATTATTTTAACAAATATTGAACTTTCATGTGACTTATTTTTTCTAACATAGGCATTTTGTTGTATAAACAAAGATATGCATTTACCATGCCCAAAAACGTTGAGATATCATCTAAAAAAGAAAATAATTAATAAAAGGACGTGTCGGCCGTTGAAGGGCCGACAGGTCCTTTTCCTTACCAAAAGGCCGTCTCACGTCCTCCTCGTGGCCAATAGGTCATCTCACACCCTCCATGTCATGATGTCGTACTAGCATGTACGCTAGGCGACTATTTAGAGGCCGATAGGTACCCTCACGACCATTCTAGGGTCGACTTATATCTATTTTCACAATTCCTGAATTTTTCCAGCTATTTGTGTGATTTTCTAATAAATAATATTATTTTAAAAAATATTGAACTTTCATGTGACTTTTTTCTACAACACATGCACTTTGTTATATAAGCAAAGATATGCATTACCATGCCCAAAAACGTTGAGATATCATCTCAAAAAGAAAATAATTAATAAAAGGACATGTCGGCCGTTGAAGGGCCGACAGGTCCTCTTCCTCACCAAAAGGCCGTCTCACGTCCTCCTCGTGGCCAATAGGTCATCTCACACCCTCCACGTCATGATGTCATACTAGCATGTACGCTAGGCGACTATTTAGAGGCCGATAGGTACCCTCACGACCATTCTATGGTCGACTTATATCTATTCTCACAATTCCTGAACTTTTCCACCTATTTGTGTAATTTTCTAATGAAATAATATTATTTTAAAAAATATTGAACTTTCATGTGACTTTTTTTCTACAACACATGCACTTTGTTATATAAGCAAAGATATGCATTTACCATGCCCGAAACGTTGAGATATCATCTCAAAAAAGAAAATAATTAATAGAAGGACCTGGCGGCCGTTCAAGGGCCGACAGGTCCTTTTCCTCACCAAAAGGCCGTCTCACGTCCTCCTCGTGGCCAATAGGTCATCTAACACCCTTCACGTCATGATGTCGTACTAGCATGTATGCTAGGCGGCTATTTAGAGACTGATAGGTCCCTTATCGACCATTCTAGGGCCGACATATCTATTTTCACAATTCATTAACTTTTCCACCTATTTTTGCAATTTTCCAATGAAAAAATATTATTTTAAAAAACATTGAACTTTCATGTGACTTTTTTTTCCAACACAGGCATTTTGTTATATAAGCAAAGACATGCATTTACCATACCCAAAAAGGTTGAGATATCATCTCAAAAATAAAAAAAATTTATAAAAGGACCTCTCGGCCGTTTGAAGGGCCGACAGGTCCTTTTCCCCACCAAACGGCCGTCCCACGTCCTCCTTG
>WEIB01001109.1:0-20319 GCA_015476505.1 Urochloa ruziziensis | reverse complement strand
TCCAACCAGTTAGCTAAGAGAAAAGCTAGGGAGCAGCTACCAAGCGCATTCATGGTATTTTCAATGCATACATAACATCAGTTTCTTTTAATTCTAGCTACCTATTTGGTTTTCAAACTTTAAAGATTATTTCTTGGCTTTAAAGAAATAAGACATGTATGGGTGTGCAATGCATACGTACAAATAATCTATGAAGAAGTAAGACATGTATATAAAATATGGGTACAACTATTTTTGTATCTACCAATCACTTGCTTAATAATCTTTAAAGAAGTAAGACATGTATATAAAATATGGGTACACCTATTTTTGTATCTACCAATCACTTGCTTAATAAAAAAAGTGTAATGAGTACAGTACTAGAATCCTAGTTGTAGCGAGAATTGTAAGCATATATGAGTACAGTACAGCTGAATTTTATTATTAATCCATTAAGTGCAAAAAGAATATAGTATTAGAGATAAAAATATATGAGTCTTCCAAAATGTAATTAATGTTCATTAACGGATAAATGAACTGATCCTAAAATTGACACCATATAAAATAGTACTTACCATTTTCTGCTTGCTGTTTGGCACGCCGAGCATGAGATGGTCGCTGCACAGGTGCTGTTGCGTCGTTGCTGTGCTGAGTTGAAATGTATTGTGCCTGGACCTCATTGCTACGCTCCACATACTCCTCTACAGACAACATCATCACATGTACAATTAATAATAAAGTTTGTTATGAAATGATATTTTGTTTGACAATTTGGAGAAGCATATGATATTACTAATTTATCAAGTATTCCATCCACCCTTAACCATTCTCTGTATGTCACTACAGTCTCTTCCCTTGTTGAATCTCCAAACTCTACAAAAAGAAGGCAATATTATGAGACATGAGTGCATTGGATTAATCAGCTATAGTAGGGCAGCAGCGTAACTCACCCAAACCTTGACCCTGCACATGCAGAGATTGAAGCCAATCCTTGTATGCATTAAGCACCAAGTAAGCCTCGTCTTCACCAGATGTAGTACTAGGTGTTTTAACGGGTGTTATGGCGACATATGGGCTTGTTACTTGATCCTTGAACAAAATTAATCTGACCTCCCTCTCATCCTCATTACAATCTATCATATCATTTGCATCTCCATCATAGTTGATCTCCTTTAGTGTTGCTTTATCGTTACCACATCTCTTTTTGTAGTACAAGTAGTCCCTGGCCCCATACCCCATACGTGATTTCAATGTTACTAAGTTACCAAACGTCAATTCATTCCTGTCACATGTATAGTGAACACGGTCTTCACCCAGCGGCGACCCCAGGCAAGTGAAAGACATCGTCCAAGTAGTTTGCAAACTGAAATTTCAGAGGTGAAGTAGTCAGGGGCGAAGCTAGAGCCAAAGGGAGAGGGTTGCACCATGATTTAAAGGTTTGGTATTCCCAACTGAAAGAATAATTTAGAGTTCTGACTATCAATGTGATAAATTGTTCAAAATAAATATGGTCTGTACTTCTAAGAAACAAAGAAAAGTTAACAACAAATATCGGAAGAAAATTACAATCATTGCTTTAAGGTCTCGTGAAGTAATTATTATAATTCTCTACAGGTACAATATGTAACAGTCATGTCACCACAATATTTTCAATCATCTTTCTTATATGCAAATTTATAAACCCTCTGTTCAGAAAAGCATGATTCACATTAGTAGCTGGCTATTGCGTGAATGTGCAACTACTGGTAGCTACCATCTATGTCCTAGCAACGCTATTTCCCAAAAAGATTTTCAATCATCAATTGATTTCTTTTTCATTAGTAGCTTGCTATTTCTTTTTCAACCTTCATAAAAATAAACATACCACGCTACATCAGACCTAGATGCCAGCATGCACTATATCTGTCGTCTTTTTGAGCTTTGGACTAAATATATGTATAGGAGATGTATGCCTGATACAATATACACATGTATATATAGTCTAAATATTTGATGATCCATATGCTAGATTCAGATTGAGGTGTAAATACGATTAGGTATTTTTCCTCTGTCATAAATATGTAACTAAACAACACATAGATTAGGATTTTTTAGATGCAAAGGGGATGATGGCATGAATCATTCATACATCGACATATTTAATCCAATCTCGATATTCTGTTGGGCATAGTTACTGTACCTGGCGCCTGTCTCAACCGGAGACGAACTTCGGCCCATATCTAGGTCATGGATGGCATCACCTGAATCTTCATCGTCGGCCAAACTCTGTGCCGCCGCCCTCGATGAAGGCGTCCGGAAGAGTGACATCGACGCTCTAGGTCTGGACATCGCCGTGGAGTGTGGTCGTGCAATCGCCGTCCTATGTGTTCGCGTGAACACCGGAGACGCCGTCGCCGCCGGCGCAGGTGTATGCGTTGGCGTAGTTGATGACGGAGGTGTCCCCGTTGCCGCTCCACTTGACGTCATAGGGGTCGTCATCCTCTTCCCCTTGGTGGAAGGGGAGAGACCGAGAGTTCTTCTGGCTGCTGCGCTTGGGTGGTGTCAAACCCTAACCGATGCCTCTCCAGTCTCGATTAGATTAGGAAAAAAGAAGGGGAGGCGGACTCTCCTTAGACATGCGTTAGGATAGGAAAGTAGTGGGACCAGGGGGGCAGGGGCGGGGGGATTTGGCGGTAGATGATTTTTGGGACGAAAACTATATGGCGGCAGTATTTTTCATTTGCTAAATTTAGTGGCACTGCAGGTGTCCACGTTTATAAAATTTTCAGAATCGGTAGTTCAACAAAATTACTGTAGCACAATGGTGTGGTCAGTTCATCTGTTAGCATGGGGTCATGCGTTCAATTCTTGAACCCTCCACTTTTTGGCAAATATTTTTTTTTCATCCTCGTTGCCTCTACCACACGTATCCGTGTAACACACGCTTACTTGGCCGAACGTGCGTTCGGTGATCATTTTGAAGGGTTCTGCAAGACATCCTAGTTTTACGTCCCTGTACCCGACGACCTGTATCGGGCTACACGTAGCGTGTACCATACGGTTACTTGGCCAAACGTGCGTTCGGTGATAATTTTGAAGGGTTTTGCAAGACATCCAAGTTTTACGTCCCCGGACCCGACGGCCCGTATCCGGCTACATGTAGCATGTACCACACGGTTGCTTGGCTGAACGTGCGCTCGGTGATCATTTTGAAGGGTTTTGCAAGAAATGATAGTTTTACGTCCCCGGACCCGACGGCCCGTATCCGGCTACATGTAGCGTGTACCACACGGTTGCTTGGTTGAACGTGCGTTCGGTGATCATTTTGAAGGGTTTTGCAAGAAATGATAGTTTTACGTCCCGGACCTGACAGCCCGTATTCGGCCACATGTGGCCTCTACCACATGTATCCTTTGACGAACACATCTTGTGTGACTGTTTGAAGGGTCCGGCAAGGCATCTTCCTTTTTGAAACCCCAAACACAGGATGTCCCATTTTAGGGCCTCATGTCACGCTAGTGTGACGTGGTATTGGAGGCCGATCATGTCACGCTGGTGTCTAGGTGATCTAGCATTTGTGTCCCAATTTAGGTTGCGGTCGCCCCGGGCTGGAGGCGCGGTCATGACGGGTGGCGGCTGGCCGAATCTGGCGGAGGGCCGCGGGAGGCCCTCGCCGGTGGTGGCCAGCGGCTGGCCAAGGCCGGCGCCCGGGGGACTGCTGCGGCCGCCCACGACCGGCCCCGGCTGGCCCAGCTCGGCCACGGCTGGCCAAGCTAGGCCCTAGCTGGCCAGGCTTGGCCCCGGCCGACCACGGTTGGCCACGGCTCGGCCACGGCCGACCACGGCTGGCCACGGCTCGGCCACGGCCGGCCCAGCTCGGCCTCGGCCGGCCACGGCTGGCCAGGCTGAGCCCCGGCCGGCCACGGTTGGCCACGGCTCGGCCACGGACGGCCCAGCTCGGCCTCGGCCGACCACGGCTGGCCAGGCTGGGCCCCGGCCGGCCCCGGTTGGCCACGGCTCGGCCATGGTTGGCCCAGCTTGGCCACGGCCGGCCACGGCTGGGCCAGGCTAGGCCACGGCTGAGAGTGCACGATGTTCGTGTTGCCAGGAGGTGCAGAGGGCCCATGGGTGCTAGAGGTGTTGTGGTGAACTCGGTAACGGCGGGGCGAAGGAGATGCTCTCGTAGCGATCTCAGACTTGATGTGACACAGACTTGAAGTAACTTGGTCACAATTACTCTAGTGGTTCAATGGTTTGGTCTATTCATTTGTTAGCGTTTGGTCCAGGGTTCAATTCTCCAATGTAACATAATTTATAATTATTTTTAGCGTTTGGTCTTGGGTTACCATAATTTTTTTTGGAATGTATCACGTTTTTTTCGTTTGCATCAAATTTTTGTTTTTAGAATGTAATCACATTTTATCGTTTGCATCAAAATTTTAAAATTACAATGAATGAATTGGAACATGATACTGATGTTATGGAAAGCTTACAATGTTGCCTAAAATGAGACAAAGTCTACTCATGATTCAAGCATGTAATTTGATCACGATGTAATGGTTAGAAAAAAAAATGTTCCTTGAAAATGTAATTTGAGATGTTACAATTTTGTAGCATTGCATGTTCCTTATATAAATATAAAGTACTATACGTTTTAGGGGGCCATTCCCATTCCCTACGGATGCACACAGTCTAGCATTTGGAGTCTTTTGACTGACGAGTGGGCCGTAATAGTATCAGGCCAACGTGTCATTGATAGCACAAATTCAGAAGCCGCATCCCCCTTCCACCGACGCATGCATAGCACTTCGGCTTCTCCTCCTTTTCAACGCCGCGCGGATTTTCCCCCAAACCGTCCCCATCAAAACACGCCGCCTCCCTCGCTCCGTTCCCAAGCCCGCCCCCCACGAGCCTCCATCGATCGCCATGGTTGGATCCAGAGACAAGGAGCCCAAAGCAAGTTGGCAGTTGCGCCAGGGGAAGATGACCCCGAAGGGGAAGATGCTCGCCGGCGAGACCTCCAAGGCCGCCGGGAAGAAGAAGGAGCGTCGCACCTCCACCACGGGTCGGCCGAGGCGCCGCATTCCTATGGAGGTCCCGCTGGTGGCCCCCGAGATCGAAGGTGACGCGTACCCGGATCCGCTCTTTGCAGCGCCTCCGCCAGGATTCAAGGAAGTTGCCGACGACATGTGCGTCGGGAAGACGAAGGAGGAGTGGCATGCCTCCTCCACCAACGCCGGGCCAAGGCGCACCAGACCGTCGGAGGCGCCGCCGGTCGCCCCTGCCGTCGAGGTAGGACCCTCTTTTTAAAAACTGAGCAACTCGTCTCGCGTCCTCTCCGTGCCTGTAGTGTTGGTGCGGTGCGATTTACCAATTGCAATATGCGTAATAAGGGACTAATTATGCTTCTCGCGTGCTCCTCTGCTCTGTTTCCCAGAGTTATAGATGCATCGCATGTCTAAGTGTGGATATTGTTAGGAGTCCGCCAGCTAATAGATGTAGATCAACAAAATCAGCACGTGCAGCAAATAATACAGGCGCATTCAACTTGATTTCAGAAGGTTATGGTACAAGTTGTTTAGCATTTTTAGCGGCTCGAGCAAGGTCATCTTTAACAATTTGTTCAGGTGTCATGGGATGTATAATTATTTTCTGACCTTTAAACATGAGAGAATAATGATTCAAACGACCATGATGCAAGCTATCAGTATCATATTGCCAAGGTCTACCAAGTAACAAAGAACAGGCCTCCATAGGAATAACATCACAATCAACAAAATCAGAATAGGCACCTATGAAGAACGGAACACGTACCGACTGTGTTACTTTAATCTTTCCACCATCATTAAGCCACTGAATATGATAGGGATGCGGATGCTTACGGGTGGGTAAGGACAACTTCTCTACCAGCGTAGTACTCGCCAAGTTGTTGCAGCTACCGCTGTCAATGATGATGCGAATCGACCGCTCCTGCACAACACCCTTTGGATGGAAAAAAATGTGTCGCTGATTTTTCTCTGGCGGGGTGACCTGTGTACTAAGAACACGCTGCACAACAAGATTTTCATACCTATCTGCGTCACTAGGAGTAGCATGGACCGCCTCATTATCTGCATGGTTAGTGGCAATCATAGTATGGTGAGGTTCATCGGAATCACTAGCAGAAGAGTACTCACCATCGTCACGTATGATCAAAGCACGGGTGTTGGGGCAGTCCCGAATCATGTGCCCAAAGCCTTGGCAACGAAAACACCGAACATCTCGTGTACGTCCCGAGGAAGAAGCCGCGCCTGGTGCAGGGGGTGCTGCAGGTTTCGTCGTCTCCTCACGCGGCGTAGTGCTAGGTGTAGAAGGTGCTGGGGTGGAAGACATAGAGCTGGACGACGGGCTTCTTCCTGCAAAAGGGTTAGTATATGTCTTCGAACGACGTCCCTGCACTTCACGTTCAGCTTTGCAAGCATATATTCAAATAACGTGGTCATATCATTATACTCCTTAGTCTCCTTATAATCAAGTATATCCTGAATTTCCCTGTTCAACCCACCATGAAATCGTGCCATAGCAGCATCATCCTGTTCAAATAAACCACAACGAATCATACCCTTTTGTAACTCTTGGTAATACTCCTCAACGGATCGTTGGCCTTGCTGGAATCGCTGCATGGTGTTAAGTAAATCTCGGGCATAATAAGAAGGAACAAAACGATGTCGCATAGCAGCTTTTAATTGAGCCCAAGTAGATGGAACAGCAGTGGGATGTTTGAGTTTATATTCACGCCACCAAATTAAAGCAAACTCAGTAAATTCACTAATAGCAGCCTTAACTTGAGACGTAGCAGGAATATCATGACATGAAAATTTTTGTTCTACCTCTAACTCCCAATCAAGATATGCAGCAGGATCATACTTGCCATTAAAAGTAGAAATCTTAAATTTAATCTTTGCAAATGAATCATTAACCGGATTACGTACCACACGGCGGGCACGAGGTTGGCGGTCTCCATCCTCATATTCCGTGTCACCACCATAGCCCTTCCGCAATTCCGTGAGCGTCGCGTTCATCGTCGTTAGCGTCGTGTTCATCGCGTCAAGCCGGGCCGTCAAGGTGTCAAATGTACACTTGGCGGCTGTCTGAGCAAGGTCCTGCTGGTCGAGACGCTCATTGGATGAAGAGATCGCGGAATCAACCTTCTCGTGCAGCGTCTTTATGTCGTCTTTAAGTCCATCAAGGTCGGCCCGCATGCCTTGCAGCTTGGAGTCCATCTTGTCGTCGTCTCCTGACATGGTTAGCGCAAACACAAGAAAAACAGATCCTACGACAACAAAGGTATGGGTGGAAAGCTCACAAAGATGCTGCGATCAAGTTCTTATCCGTTCTTACCAAGCAACATGGGCGATCGCAGACAACAAGTAGCACCTGTGAAAGATTGGAGCAGCGATTGCCTGGAGAAACAAAAGTCTGCTCGTCGTAGGAATATGTGTAGTTCTGGGTAGGCTGCACTCAAGTCAAGGACTAGCACAATCAAACAATAAATGCAAAGCTAAATAATAGTGCTAAACACGTAACAAAGCTGCTGGAAACAAGTGCCACCCGTGATGGATCAAGCAAGGGCAACAAGGAAGTGGGGTGCAGAAACGGAAAATCTCCCGGGCCGCGTTACGCTGTGTAAACGGCATTTTTTGGCCTCGAAACCGACTTCACCTAGCGCTACGCGGGGTGCCCCCTATAGGAAATTTCGTAAGCTTTCCGGAAAAAAAAAGAACGCTGAAATCGGAGATCTGAGCGAAAAGTTATGGCCGTTACAAAACGGGTGTTCGTAACGACACAAAACTGCCAAACGAAAAACCGAACTTTCCAAAAACGAACTGCTCTTTCCTTTTTTTTTAATTCTTTCCTTTGTCTTTCTTTTCAGAACTTTCCTTTTTTATTTCCTTTTTTTCCTTTCCTTTTTTTCTCTCTTTCCTCAAACAGAAACAAGAAACCGAGTAGAGTTCGGTTGGATCGGCGACGCGTGGAGTGCGGCTTGGGGAAGGAAAACGAAACCGAGTAGGGTTCGGTTGGAGGGGGGTAACGGCGTGGTAACTCGGCGTGGTGGCGGCGGCGTGGTTTTGTAGGGTTTGTGGTGATGCAAAACGGCGGCGACGGCGCTGGTGGCGATGATGATTGCGGCGGCGGTGGCGCTGGTGGAGATGGAAAGCGGCGGAAGCACAAAGTGACCAGCAACAAATTATTGAAAGAAAGTGCAAGGCGAAGATAGGTTTTGGGACAATGGTCTAACCTGAATTTTGTTTTTGATTTTGTGGACTGTAGGTAATGGAACAACACTCGATAAAAACTCACCGATCAACCTGGAAAGCTGATACCACTTGATAGAGCTGAAGTGCCCGATCTTTCAGTGAGTGGAGGATAATTTCGACTTGGGCGGAAGTAGACCCTCACGATCCGACTACGACGAGTGAACCCGAAGCGCCAATGCAATCGCTGAACCAACTCCCTATGGTTAGCGACCTTGTTGAAGCAAGATCAGCCTGATCACAAAGATCAATTCCTGTGCGCAATCGAAGAACGAACAAGAACGAGAGGCGAGCAATCTTATTATCATTTGAAGGTGGAGTTCTGAATCACGAGGACAGCACGTATTTGTGCGGCCGTGAATGTAGCTAAAAGCTAGATGTAAAACAAAACTCAAGGATGCTAATGACGGCTATAGGGTTTAATAGCATGGCTACAAGGGAGTTGGGGTCATGCTACAACCCTAGGACGCGTCCCTAATGGACCCAACTCGATACACGGCCCATTGGGCCAAAATAAGGTGACGCAGCACCTTGGACAGAAAATAGTCTGAATCAAAATGACGATTGCGGCCGCCTCGGTGAAGATATGACGGTGATTCCAGATCCATCTGAAAGTAGACTTGATAAGCTTTCCATCAAGTACTTGATCGCCCAAAACGGAGTTCGGATGAAGTCGTGGCGGCCGTCACAAGTTGATGTTTGTGCGCAGTCCGAATCCAGCCACATATCCTTCATTCTTTAGCACCATGACGTAGTTCAACTCTCTTGCACGAGCCCGAGTGATTGGCCCTGAAGGTGGTGCTTGGGGTGAAGGTGCTGCTGGTGTAGATGTACTGGTGATGTCCTCATCACCGCGTGTCCTCCAGATCGAAGCTCCTCGATGCCTCACGGGCCTGCCCAGGGGGGAGGCGGTTAAACCGCCCCAGGCTGGGTGTGCAGCCCACGGCCCGCTTTCGCTACGCCGAGTCCTCGGCCTTGGTTTTGAGGCCCAAAACAAGGGAAACCGTCCACTTGATGGTCTTTTGGCCAAACCACCAAATCCCGGGTGCAAGCTTCGGTTGTGAGCCGCTACCTTGCACCGGCTTCATGTCCGCGTACGAGCTTCGGTTGTGAGTCGCTACCTCGCACCGGAACCACGTCCCCTTGCTCATTCTTGCCACCATGTGAACCGCACTTGATCCATCTGGCCACCGGATCCCTCGAACCAAGCCTACTTGTCTCTCCACTCGCTGAAAGCCGCCATGGCTAAGACCTTTCGCTCTTGTTCTTCACCTGCACCATTGCAACCAAGCCGCATTCTACACCTGCAATACTTGAGCCAAGGCAAACGTCAATCCTCACCACGTTGTCAATCACTCATCACACCAGGAAGCGACCATCCACCGGTCCTTGGACACACCCGGTCCTCAGAATGGAGGTCGTCGTTTCTTCAAATGCCCGAGAGCATGGGTAAATGTTACTAATAATCCTCTGTTAATTATGGTTATCTTAGTTTCACCGTCTTACTCGATTTATTTGTTGTAGGCTTCTGATGCTGAAGAAAACTGTGGGTTCGTAAGGTGGGTCGATCCTCCTCCTCTTCTTCCCCATCACTAGGTTCGTGCCCGTGCGTTGCTACAGGATAGCAAAATTTTTATACTAAAATACACAGATCGCACAATAAGATAATAACCACGTGAAATTATACACCGATATTAATGTGTCATTTAATCCAAAAAAGTAAAGTTTTTGAAATTAATTTTGTGCCAATAATTTCACGTATAAGGTCTTTAATCTGAAATCTTAGTATCGAATGTTGCAATCTTAGCATCAAAAGTGGATCTACACTTGACGTATATATCTTACAATAGGACCACATTCAAAGTAGCTTGGGCTGATTAAGTTCCTAACTTAAAAATTCATTGAAGCAAATTGGATTCTATATTCCCCATAAAGAAATCAATCCATGTCGAGCATATTTAATATTACTAAACACTCTTTTTTATCCGCTCCTCTTGACTAAAAGTTCTAAAAAGGAACAAAACGTTCTACACAGCCTGTGACACACAGCAATAGTAGGACTAATAGTAGGTGCATAAACCACAATCACGATGCATAAAAGAAAAGATAGAGCGATTTATGTACTTCGTTCTTGCAGTGTGACATAATAAGCACGTATGTATAATTCTGAACTCGACTATCCCTCTTTTCGATGTCGTGCAACATTCATTAGCAAAGAAGAATGCCTTATTGAACCAGCAGGTTGTTTTGTGGACTTGAAAACTGAACCACTAAATACTATGAAAAGGATACCGGAACCATACGCATGGAAGTTTGCCTGAATTTTTCAGTTTGCAGGTCAGGAGCCATCTAATTATAGTTGAAGCTGCTGAGTAACCTGGCCTCATCTAGGAACAAAATCTTTGCATATTCTTCAGCATTGCACGAGCAATGAGAATACGTTGTTAATACGTTGTTTCTGTCCACTAGAGAGTTAAAGCCCCTTTTTTTCCGAACGAATGATCACCATATTGGTGTCATTTCTATTTATATAAAGAAATACAAGTAGTGGATCCCGGCATATCCATTACAGGTGAAAAAAAATGTATAGCTTTACTACTTTACACTCGCTTAAGCAAGGATCAAAAACCTCATGTGGCCTATAACCGGCTCCCTCCACACAGGCTCTCAACATGTTTTGCACCCGCCAGGCCCCATAGACTAATCTCGGCCTTGATATGCGATAAGAGCACAGTAGCCGATCGCTCCTTTCTTTGAAATGTTCTTGCATTCCTCTCTAACCACAGCTCCCAGGATACCAGCAGGATCAGAGATCTTAGCCCTTTTCGCGGTATTCCCTGTCGATTTGCCATGAGTTGCCACCACTCCCGAACTGTTGCTGTTTGTGGCCACGTCGAAGGGTTTATGTTCTCCCAATGGCTACATTTGGCCAGGTCGCTCCATATATGTTTGGAATAGTGGCAGTCCGCTAGGATGTGGTGTGCTGTCTCTCTTGTGGCCCTACACAACAGACATGACGTGTTATGTGGCCATCCCCTGGCCTCCAATCTATCTGCTGTCTAGACCCTGTTTCTTATAACTAACCAGGCGAAGAATTTGCACTTGCTGGCACCCACGGTTTCCATATTATCGTAGTTAGATCAAACGACATTGATCCGATGAATTGTGCTCTGTATGCGGATGCCCACGAGTATATTCCATTTTGGCTTAGCTTCTAGGTGATAGAGTCATCCTCCCCTTGCGCTAGTTGAATGTCATTGGTTATGGACCATAAGGTTACGTACTCATGTATGTTCTGGACGTTGAGGTTGTTTCTTAGATTTATGTCTCTTATGCAGGCGTGATCTTGTAGTGCCTCTTTCACCGACCTATTTTTTCTTTTAGAGATCTTGTAGATGTTTGGTGCGATGTCCTTTGGCCTAAGCCCGTTGGCCCATGCCGCATCCCAGAAAGAGGTGTGTGCTCCATCGCCAAGTTTGATGGTCGTGCATGCCGCAAACAGTAGCTTATCTGATTCATCGCAAGGGTTCCCCAGCCCGTTCCACGGCTTGTCTGGCTCCTTGTGCTCTTGCCATAGCCATCTTAACCGCAGTGCTCTCGCGAATTTGTGCAAATCAAGCACACCCAGTCCACCTAAATCCTTCGGTCTGTTCACAGTGGGCCACTTGATTTTGCATTTCTCTCCAGTCAATGGTTGGCCTCCTACCCAGAGAAAGCATTACCTTATCTTATCAAAATCGTCTAGCACTTCCTTGGCTGCATTAATCATAGTGAGCAGGTAAACAGGTTGCGATGATAGGACTGATTTTGTCAGGGTTGCTCTTCCAGCCTGCGTGACATTTCACCCACACCAGCTCGTAAGCTTTGCCCGCGCTTTGTCATACAATGGTAGGAAGTCCACCTTTTTGAGCCTTTGCGTCGATAATGGCAATCCCAGATACTTGATCAGAAATTGGGCCCGCTGGGCTGGCAATTCTTCTAAGATATCATCAAGATGGAGGTGTCGGCATCTTATTAGGACAACTGACGATTTTTGTACATTTGTGCAGAGCCCTGTGACCTCTCCGAAAAGTTGTAGTAGGCGAAATAGACTTCGTACTTCTTCTTTAACCGGTCTGATGAAGAGGACAACATCATCTGCATAGAGTGATGTGCGCAGCCTTTCTCTGTTCCGGGCGATTGCACTTAGAAGGCTAGCCTCAGTTGCCAGTTGCAGTATGCGTTGCAATGGGTTCATGGTGAGGATGAAGAGCAGTGGCGATAGCGGGTCGCCTTGTCGCAAGCCTCTACCGTGGACCATCGGCTGTCCTGGAATGCCATCGGTTAGAACTTGTGATGTTGCCGTTGAGAATAGGGCCGCTATCCAGTCCATCCATCTCTGTGGGAAGCCCATGTTCGCTAGTAATGACAAGAGATAGCCCCACCGAATGGAGTCGAAGGCCTTTGAGATGTCCAGTTTGACAAGGAGCATTGGCGTTTTGTTACGGTGAAAACGGCGAGCCATGTTGCGCACGTATAGGAAGTTGTCATCGATGCTACGCCCCTTGATAAAGGCACTCTAGCTTTTTGAGATGATCTCCCTCATGGTGGGTGCTAGTCGTATGGCCAGCAACTTGGTGAACAACTTTGCTATGCTTTGTATAAGACTTATAGGCCCATAATCTTGTATCCTCTCTACGCCTTGCCTTTTTGGGAGAAGTATGATATTAGCCATGTGTAGGAGGTCAAAATGCAGCCATCACAGGTCATACAACGTGTGGATTGCGGCCATTAGGTCCCCTTTGATGGTAGGCCAACAGGTGTGGTAAAAGGCGCCCGTGAAGCCATCTGGGCCTGGCACCTTGTCTGGCGGTGGCTGTCGTATTGCTGCTAGGACTTGCTCCTCTGAGAATGGCTCATCTAGGTGTGATAGGTCCGGACGCGTGAGGCCCAAGGTGTTCCAATCGAAATCCCATTGTTGGGAGCCTCGTGTGCTCATTACTGCCTCAAAGTATGCTTGTATTACATTTGCTTTGTCAGCGTGCGCAGTCACCCAACCCCCTTCATTTTGCAGTCATTGTATGTGGTTTCGGCGTCGCGTCCCATTTGCCTTTAGGTGGAAGAATTTTGTATTCCCGTCGCCTGCTCGTAAATTGTTGATTCTTGAAGACTGTTTTTTCTTGACCTCTCAATAACAGTGTATCCCAATATTCTTCTCTTTAGCCTTTTTCTCAAATGGTACTCGGCGTCTGAAAATTCTCTAGTTTCTTGGGCGATATCAAGTTGGTGGATGACATCCATGGCCATGTGAAGCTTGAGCCTATTTTTTAAATTAGTGATTGGCTCAATTTGCGCAGATGTTTGGCCGTTGCCGCCATTTTGTGGTACAGAATGCGTAGAGGCTGTGGGTGCGCTGTTGGAAGCCTCCACACCTTCTGTACCTCATCGAAAACCCTGGAAGCTTTGTCCAGAAGTTCTTGAAGCGAAAAGGTCACGGACAGTCGAGGGTTGTCCATCACGGACAACAGGAGTGGGCAATGGTCCGTGGTCGCTGTTGTGAGGGCTTGCAAACCATGCTGATCGAACGCCAGATCCCAGGCCTCATTGCAGAACACACTGTCCAGTCTTGCCATGGTCGGGTGGTGTCACTCATTGCTTCATGTGTACTTGCGATTCTGTAAGTGTATCTCCTTGAGGTTGCAGAAGCTTAGCGTCAACCTAAACTGTCTCATTCGGGCTAGGTGCAAGTTCCTGTTGTTTTTATCACGTGCTCGATAAATTAGATTGAAGTCGCCAAGTACCGGCCAGGGCTCTTCGTCATCACGCTTGGATCTCCTTAGTTCTCTCAGGAAGGTCTGTTTCACATTATCCTGTATGGGGCCATATATGACTATGATTGTGAATGTGAACCCAGAGTCCTTCATAGTTATTACTGTAGTAATCGAGAAACGCCTCAGGACGATGTCGTTGAGGTCCAAGAAGTTGTTGTTCCATAAAAGCAGTATGCTGCCTCTAGTGCCCAATGCAGGCTTGAAAGAGAAATTATCGAGTTTGTATCCCCCTAAAAAGGCCACGAGTTGGTTATCCACATTGCTCAGTTTGGTCTCCTAGAGGCATGCCAAATGACAGAAAGTTGAGGAGAAGAGTTCATGTACTGTTGTGTAGCGAGCCACAGAATTTAGGCCGCGAACATTCCAACAAACTACGTCAAGGTTTTGTGTTGTCATGTTTGCGACTTTTGGCTCGATGGTCAAGTGCAATCAGGGCTCTGCGTCCCCTACTTCCTCTTGGATGTCGTCGACTCCATCCCGACCACGGGCATCAATGCATCATCAAGCTCATCCAGGAACTCGTCATCAAGGTCAAAAGCGGTGGTGAGAACTGCGATGATGTGCTCTGGAAGCTTTCCCTTGTACATGGCCACATATTCTACAATCACTTGCTCAATCGGTGTGATGTCAACCCCTGGGATGCCGAGCTTCCTACACAAGTTGGTTTGTGCCTTGAGCTGCGGCGGCATCGGTGGCTTCTTGGCCAGCCTTGCACTCCACCGCAAGTTGGACATGTCGTATATCCGGAGCAGGTCGCGGGCGGCGGGCAGGCGGTGTTGGCAGCAACGGTGCCTCTGGGCACTTGGTGAAGGAAGCTTCTGCAGCTTGCGCAGTGTCAGTCGCCGGACTGTCAGCAGTGTTGTTCTGGCGTTGTGGCCCATGCCGATTTGCATCAGCGACCGCTTGGTGGGCCTCATCTGTCGTGGTTGCCAAGTCCCTCTGAGGTGGGCTCAAAGACGGCAGCCTGCGCCAACTCATTGCCTACTTCCTCTCAGCCTGTTTCATGAAGGCCCATCTCCTCGTCGCAGCGTGGCTCCTGGCCGGTTATCTCTTCGTCGGCAGCCGCCTGAAGGCCCATGTCGGGAAGGCTCGTTGCCTCGTTGAGGCCCATCTCAAGGCGACCAAGCGCCTCCTCCACCATCTGGACAGTGACAGGTGCCGGCGCCTGCGCCGGCCCCGCCGTCGGCTGGAGGTACTCTTCCAGTGTCGCGAAAGCCTTGGCGACTAGAATGTTGCTGCCTCCGGTCTTTCGGGCGTCCTGTTGCTTCAACATTGGCCTGGACCAGGCTTTAGTCCCTGGTCCCTGCAACAGCACATCAGACGAGTTTACCATTCTCTGTATGGGGTCATTCTCCGGTGCGTCTTGCTCCGGCAGAATTGCGGGCGAGCTGGTCCGACGATGCCCTCCACCGCCGCCGCTCCCCCACATGTGGCGACGAGGGGACCGATCACGCTCCCTGAAGACCGGCTTGTCTGCCGCAACCTGGGCGTCTTGAAGACGGGATTGTCGCTGGCCATCGCGGCCCTGGTCCCCATCAAAGTTGTCACGTCGCATGTGTTCCCAGGATTTCCTTGGGTGGTCATTGTTGTATCGACGATGTTCAAGGTCAGCTTCACGTTTACCCGCGTTTGTAGCTTCGTTGCCTGCACGGGAGGTCCGGTCGTCCCGGCACCCATCCTTGACCGGTGCCCAGGTGGAACGACCCCTGGGACGGGGCAACTCATTGTTGTGCTGCCTATTGTGGTGGGGTAGGGCCGAAGAGCGAGAGCGTGCAGCAGTTTGGCGAAGTCGCAGCGGCTGGTGCTGCTGCTGGTGTTGCCGGTGCGGATGTCGGTGTTCTACCGTCGATCCTACCGAGGGGTATCCCGAGGTAGTAGAGTTTCAGGTGGGTTTCTCCGAGATCAGGAACGCAAAGGCAAAGAGACTCAGGATTTAGACAGGTTCGGGCCGCTTAGAAGGCGTAATACCCTACGTCCTGTGTGGTGATTGGTATTGATTGTATGTCTTCTCTGTTGAGAGACTTCCGTTCCTCTTGAGAGGGTCCCTGCCCAGCCTTATATTCACGGCGGGCAGGGTTACAAGGTTGGTTTCGAGTTGAATCCTAACCAATTACTACTCGTAGAGTGCTTTTCAAGGCAATCCGAGTAGTTTACAAGTCATATGACTAGTTTCCATAACGAGAAGAGTCCTTGCAGTACTCTACTCGTGTTCTTCACGCCTGGTACGACTCTGTCTGGAGACAATCCATGCGTCCCTGTGGGCCCATGGTCGTATCTCCAACAAGCCCCCAAGCGCTTCATCGTCGAGTATCATCAACCGAGTGCTTGCCAAGCCAATCGAGTGCTTTTTCGAGTTCTTCGAGTGCTTGATCAGTCTTGGACAGGTCTTGGTTGTCACGAGGCCATGAGGTGCTTAAGCCCTGTTTATTCTGATTAAATCAGTAGTCTTCAAAATATTATATGGTGTGCGATGAAAATCGCACTCCATATGGAGTAGCCCCCGAGCCTTAAGTTGAATCGAAGAATCAGGTTGAGGGTCCACAGAATCTTGAATCTTCATCTTGTTCTTGAAATGTGCAATTTTGGAAAAATTGCACTTGATATCAAGTAGCCCCCGAGCCTTGGGTTGAATCAAAGAATCAAGCCGAGGGTCTTGATTTAAGTCTTCAGAAAAAATAAAATCAGCAGTCGATGTATATCGCCTATCAGCCCCCGAGCCTTGAAACGATTCAGAATGATCAATTCAAGGGTCCAGCGAGCTTTAGGGTTCTTCAAATCATCTTGGAGATCATCATCCGAGTGGTAATTTGCACCCAGAAATAGTAGTCACATCGAATCATCTTGGAGATCTTCATCCGAGTGGTTTTCTTGTACCCAGCCCCCGAGCATAGGAGCCAGCGAAGATGCATCGATTAGTATGTAGTCGAAATAGCCACCATCAATAGAGTAGCGAAACAGAGGAGTTGTGGTTGACTTGTCACGCCGTGATCTCCCCAGAAACAGGAGTCAGATGCTAATGTAGTCGTGGCTCCATCATTGGTACTTGGCGACTCAAATATGCTGGAGAAAGACAACTAGGTAAGCCTGATGGCAAACCGAGTTGTAATTTTAGCGTCAGCCCCCGAGCCTGGAAGCTGGCGAAGATGTGATAGCACGCTGTGCGGCCTAGAAAGTAGTCATCCAAACAAAGTACTCGGCGCTTGGCCAATCTTCTTAGAATAAAATAAAAAATATTGAAATAAGTAACTTAGCTTGTTTATTGCCGTTTGTCGATGAAGCAGACTTAGTCAGAGTTGATTCCGACTAGTTTGAGTTCATCACGAGCATATTGCTGATGCGGCAGTACCACGGCACAAGCTGAAGTTGAACTTTGACTTGATAACTTGCAACGGGTTGCGGCGACCACCATAGTGATGAATTCCATTGATCATGAGGCGCCTGAAGAGTCATCCAAACCACTCTTGCAGTGTATTCAGGAAGCCCCCGGCAAGTTGAACTCATTTTGCGAGTTATGCTTCAAAGCACTTGATAACTGGTACTTGAAGATCACTACTCATATTGTGGAGTAGACTCTAGAGTACTTTCAAATAAGTACTCAGAGATTTGAAATCACTACTCTTATTGTGGAGTAGACTCTGTAGTACTTTCAAATAAGTACTCAGAGATTTGAAGTTACTACTCGCCTTGTGGAGTAGACTCTGTAGTACTTTCAAATGAGTACTCAGAGATTTGAAGTTACTACTCTTCTTGTCAAGTAGACTCTGTAGTACTTTCAAATGAGTACTCAGAGATTTGAAGTTACTACTCTTCTTGCCGAGTAGACTCTGTAGTACTTTCAAATGAGTACTCAGAGATTTGAAGTTACTACTCGCCTTGTGGAGTAGACTCTGTAGTACTTTTAAATAAGTACTCAAAGATTTGAAATTACCACTCGCGGGTAGTTGCTTTATAAGGCTAGCTGGCCTCTACAGGTGTTCAGCCTGGTCTTAGTTACATCTAAGTACTCAGGGATCCGGGAAAGTAGTCATGTGATCTACTCTTCGGATTTTGACCGATGTATACTTTGTTGAATCAACAAGTATCAAAGGGAACTCCAGAACTTCTGCACGAGTGTAGTCGACGCACATGCGCCACTCGTTGTTGTTCTTCTTTCTCATCAAGACTGGATTTGCCAACCAGTCGAGTGGAAAAGTTCCTTGATGAATGCTACGGCGAGTAGTTTCGCCAGCTCCGTCTTGATCGCCTCTCGCTTGTCGCCTTCTTGGGTGTAGCTTTGGGATCGACGTTAAGGCTATGCTCGATCAGGTTCCTGGCACTCCTGGCATATCTGCAGGTTTCCACGCAAAGATGTTGCGGTTGGCTTGCAGAATTCGGATGAGCTCGCCTTCTTATTTCGGGGTTAAGCCGGCCCCGATCTTGGTGGTCTTCGACTGGTCTCCTTCCAGTAGTGGTGCATCCTTAGTCGCCACGTCTTCAGTGACAGCTGCCTTGTGTGGTCCAGGCTCTTTGCTGGGGACTTCATACTCTATCTGCTTCAGCTTCTGAGCCGCTGCGAAGATCTGGGCCATGGCGTTGGGTACCTGAGTGGTAGCCGCAAACTCCACAGCCTCTCTGTCGCAGTTGTATGATCGTCGCAAGTCGCCGCGGATAGAGATAACGCCTCTAGGTCCTGGCATCTTCAGGACGAGGTAGACATAGTGTGGTATGGCCATGAACTTGGCCAAAGCAGGACGTCCGAGGATCGCTTGATACGAAGTCTCGAAGTCCGCCACCTCGAACTTGATGTATTTCGTCCTGTAGTTCTCCTGCGTGCCGAATGTGACTGGTAATGTGACTTGGCCGAGGGGAAGACTGCCATTACCAGGGACAATGCCGTAGAACGGGGAATTGGTAGGAGTCAATATTTTTTCAATGTCGAGTCCCATCCTCTTCAGGGTGCCAAAGAATAGCACGTTCAGCCCTGCCCCGCTGTCGATGAGCACCTTGGTGAGTTGTGATCCTGCCACCGTAGGGTCTAGGACGAGTGGCAATTGCCCTGGTTTGTCGTAGCTGTTCCATTGGTCTGCCCTGGAGAAGGTGATTGGAACCTCCGAGTACTTTAGGTATCTGGGGATGGCTGGCTCAATTACCATTATGTGCCGTAGAGCGACCTTATGCTTCCTCCGAGTGGGGAAACCATAGTCGCCTCCCATGATGACCATGAGTACATTCTTGGGCTTCTGGAACTTGTTCGTCTGGTCCTCCTCGTCTTCGTCATCTTCGTCGTCGGTCCTTTCCTTGTTCTTTGCTTCAGGATCGAGTGGTTCCCTTGCCGTCTTCTTCTTGGCCTTGTTTTCTCGATCCATCTTGGCGTATATGCGTTGGAGATCATAACATTGGCCCATGGTGTGCTTATGCTTTGGGTGCATTGGGCACGGCCTGTCCAGGATCTTCTCAACGTCACTCTTGCCGGGATAGTTCTTCTTTTGGTTTCGCATGCCAGTCTTCAGAGTTGCGACTGTGTCGTCTGGCTTGCGCTTGTTGTGCTGGGAGCCCTGCTGGCCATATTCTCGAGGTCGCGGTCTTCTTGCTCGGACCACGTCTCGACTTGGTCGCACAGGGCTTCTAGAGTCCTTGGTCGATGCAGGCCAAATTGCCTGTCAAAGAACCTATTGGTGATGCCGTTCTGGAACAAGTCGATGCAGTCGCGGTCAGAAACGTCCACCACCAGAGTCTTGATTTCCATGAAGCGGCGCATGTAGTCGCGCGCGCTTTCTCCTTTGTGCTGCTTGCACATGGCGAGGTCATGTCGAGTCTTGGGGCGACTGTATGTGCCTTGGAAATTTGACACGAAGATCTTCTTCAGGCGTCCCCAAGAGTCGATGGAGCGTCGTGGCAGGTTTTCAAACCAAGTGAGTGGAGCGGGCTCGAGTGCCATTGGGAAATATCTGCACTTGATGGCAATGTTGCCACCCGCGCACTCGATAGCCGTAGAGTAAATGCGCAACCACGACTCAGGGGAGGTCTTGCCGTCGTACTTCTCAAAGCCGACTGGTTTGAATGGTTGTGGGTAAACCGCCATCCTGATGTCCCTGGAGAACATTGGGTACTCGTCGTCTTCTTCCCTGTATCTCTGGGCTTCATCACGCCTCTTGGATTCAAGGATGGAGCGCGCGTCGCGGTTGACTTCTCCCAGTCGGCTGGAGTTTGGGGGGCGATTCTTGTCGCAGGGAGGTTGGCGTCCGCTGCTCTCGACTCCTTCACTTAGAGCTGCTCGG